>APFE030606264.1:0-35671 GCA_000404065.3 Pinus taeda
G
This sequence comes from Pinus taeda, assembly GCA_000404065.3. Taxonomy (NCBI): domain Eukaryota; kingdom Viridiplantae; phylum Streptophyta; class Pinopsida; order Pinales; family Pinaceae; genus Pinus; species Pinus taeda. The sequence continues at coordinate 2 of APFE030606264.1, forward strand.
AGAGAGACATATGCCGAAATATTGTCACACACAATGTGCTTACTGATGGTTTTTGTGAGGGAGGAAAGTTGGAGGAGGCTACGAAGCTATTCTATGAAATGCCCAAATGAAACATAAGTCCAAATGTTGTCACATATGATGTGCTTATTGATGGTCTCTATAAGGAAGGAAAGTTAGAGGAGGTTGCAAAGCTCTTCTATGAAATTCCTGAAAAAATATACCCCAATGTTGTCACATTAAATGTGCTAATTAACGGCTTCTGTAAGCAATCCAAGTTGGAGGTTGCTACGTACCTCTTCTATGAAATGTCTGATAGGGACATCTGGTAAGATGTTGTCACATATAATGCGCTTATCAATGGTTTTTGTATAGGAGGAAAGTTGGAGGAGGTTATGAAGCTCTTCTACGAAATGTTCGATACAAACATATGCCCTGATGTTTTCACATACAATGCACTTATTGTTGGAATAAAGAGCAGTGGAAGGATGCCACCAAATTAGTTCATGAGATGTTGGATAAGGGGAACAATCCGTGTTAGCACATACAATGTTATTATTACTGGTTTTCGCAAATAAGCGAAGCTTCAAGAAGCTCTCAAATTGTTAGAAATTATGGCTGAAATAGGTGATCAACCTAATGATATCACATATAATACACTTATAGATGGGTTTTGCAAGGTGGGTAATCTAGAAAAATTTAGGGATCTCCTTGAAGAGATGTTGGAGAATGGTTGCATGCCTGACCTAATTCACTTTACTACATTAATAGATGGAGTTTGTAAGAATCACAGGAAATACAAAGCTTAACAAATCTTTTATGAGATTCCATAGCATTCTTCGAGCCTTTATGATGTTATATACAACACATTGATGGATGGACTTTGTAATATTGGTAATCTTAATAAGTTATCTAAAGTGATTAAAGATAATAGTCCAAGAGGCCTCATAACTACACAGGATTGTATTTACCACCCTCATGGAGGAACTATGCAAGGAAGGCACACCCAAAGAGGGAAATAAAGAATTGCATGAGGTCTTAAGAAAGGTTTGGCTTGCAGCTGCCATATTTTGTAGAAAACAACAATATCTATAAAAATATCGATGTAGCAGTAATTGACTAGCAATGGATGAAGTGTAGGGGTGAATTCAGTAATAATGCACTAGCAAGCTATCTAAAATAGATTTGGCAATTCATCTTAATGAAGTGATCTCAGTGGTCGAATTCCTATTAGCATACCAAGTGTTTCTTTAAAAAGACACTGCGTTAAAGGTTTAGTGGGTTGCACATCCTGATTAAATACATCAGTTCATTAATCTAAAACGAAATTGGCTTTAGTAGTTAGTGTGTTGCAACTTTCAATTGATGAGGTGGCCCCAAGAAAAAATTCAAAGATATTCATCACAGTAATAATCTGGAATTGATTTGACGAAATGGTTAGTGGATTGTCATTGCCTTTGATAGAGTGTACGTTGTGAATTTTAATAGTGAACTGTACTTAAATGGACTCACCTGGTTTGAAGTCTTGAACTGAGTTCGTTTACAATTTTGTAGTTTGCTTTGGAATGCCCCTGCTGTTTGTTATGTATTTGACTCTTTAGGCCTTGTGAAATTTTTTTCTTTATTGATTGAATGTAGGCTCCATATCTATCAAGTACTTGTTGAGACTCCATATCTATCTAGTACTTTCTCCCATTATAGAACACAAAAATTGTAATGATTGTCATAGCATGTCTTAGTTACAATGCATCTTTTTTTTTTATTTAGACACCTACAACTACTTCATTGTATACTTTTTGTTGTCAAAATTGTAGTAGCTGAGACAATTATTATCTCAATGTCCATCTATTGTGAACTTACTACAATCAACTAGGTTAGCAAGTTGTCATGTGTATGCTACTAAGAGAGCATATCAATTCGGGACCATTCCATTATTTTTGTCATAAGTTATTTTATTTATGGCCATGGAATATAGATTCAATGACATATCCAAATGTTCAATGACAAGCAATGGGAGCTCATTTAGTCTATGGGCACACATACCAAACAAGTGCAATAGTTGTTGGAATTCAAGGAACCCTTTTTCCATTTCCACTGTGACCCCTAGGTATGGGATATTACATAGAGGGAAGGAATGTTCTCTAAAAGGTTTGGTCAAAGAAAATTCCAGTTCTGTTGAACTTTTCAGTTTACTACACCCAGATTAAAACCCCAGTTCCTAGAAATGAAAGGCATTAACGTACTTGTAACCCACAATTTTGTCCTTGATAAAATTGGAGTAATCAAGGGAGAGAGCAACAAAGGGTGATTAACGTTCATCCAAAGTTACCAGACTATGATAATTTGGTTGACATGTTTGAGGTAATAAAATGAATTGAAGTTATTTTGAATGAAAAATATACCAGTTTTTCATAAAATGTAACAACATTTGAAGAATTGGTTAATGTAATGCACTCAGCCTAAATGAACATATGTATACACAACATGCTTTAGGGCTCTGTTTCAGACCTGTAAAAGAATAAACCAACTTTGAGACTAGATCTTGATCATAACATAAGACGCGACTTTGACACAGGTTGTACTCACATATGATTATAGAAAAGTGATGTAATGTACAAGCAATCTGGATTTGTAGTTTGAATATTGTTGTTACTTATCAACTTCTTAATATCCCATTGCCCAACAAGATAACGCATTAGGTAATTGGGCAGACTCTAATTAGTTCGGTCAAACATATTTAATATGTTTTGATTTAATAAAGTTTAACCATATAATTTTTTATAAAAATAAAAAATAAAATAATCTTTATTTCTGTTATTATTGGCTGAGAATTTGAACATCGTATTTGCAAAAATACATCGTAAATTGTGATTTTGCAACAATTATACCTTTATTTAATGTAATCACTATTTATTCACATTAAATGATTTTTATCCTATAAATTATATTATAACTTATTGAATTTAATTCAAAAGTATTAATATATAATATAATATATATTATAATATATATATATATATATATATATATATATTATATATATTATATAATATATATCAATTTTTGGGGTTAAAACTAGATTCAAATTTTAATAATAATAAACATCATCATTTTTTAAAGATTAAAATAATGAAATCAAGTGTTATATATATTATTTCAAATTAAATAAAATTTTAAATATAAAATATGTGTATTTTTATAAGCTAATAATTATGTTAAAATAATTTTTTATTGAAAATTTTAGTTCAAATGTTAAGAAATAAAATATATAATTCTTGACTTGGATAAACAATCTTGATTGGGATGACTAATGTAATTCAAATGTAAATGCAAGCATAACATATTATAGTTTTTAAAAACTATGTTTGCATAAGCATTGAAATTAGGGCCTTACTCTTTAATTGAACAAATGAGGACTTTATCAATCAGTAAAATTCAAATTGATGGAATTCTAAACCTTAACACTAATTTGAATTCAGTATTTCTATTGTAATTTAGCTATGTTTAAACTAAGCAGCAAGAGTAGCTACTATGTAGCGCTTGTCTAAGTTTTGCATGAAGAAAGTGGGTATATTCTTATATTCACATGAATCTTTTTATGTTCATCGTGTATATATATATATATATATATATATATATATATATATATATATATTATAATATATATATATATATAATATTAATATGCTTTTAAACAAATTTATATTCAATAAAGAAATATTTTAATTTTAAAAAATATGTTTTTAAAGACATTGTGGTTCACCATAACTAATCATTATTTTTATTAAAAAAGAATAAATTGAGGAAAATGTAGAGGGAAGTCAATGGGAGAAGTCAAAGAGTGCATGGCTTGCATGGCCCTTCTTCCCTTTCTTTGCAATTTTAAGCATTTCCCCTTTTAGGCATTTCCTTACTACAAATAATAACAAAATTTTAACATAATAACATCCACAACTTCTTACTTTTATTATGAGGGTCAATAATTTCATTGTCGATCCCTTATGGTGGGTGAACACTCATGAAATCCCATGCGAACTAGAATGTGGCATGCCACCAATTAACCAACAAATTTAATACACTTGGCATAAGAAATACCTTCATGTACATGCACAAGAGCTTGAGGTTTTCTTCGCAATTGGTTTGGTTGATGACAAAGATCATGTTGTTTTCTCTCACACCCATGCATAATTGCACTTTGGTGGTTCTAGGTGACCCTTCAAAAATGGTGGTGGCTCCAAGAAACAAGTTGAATGATTGGATTCATAATTTCTCTATGGTATCTGGATTTACTTCGACTTAGGACTAGAACTTAAGAGGATTCTGAAAGATCTATTGCATTTTTTGGGAAGGAATTTCCCCCTCAATTCTCAAAAAATTTCATAATATCGAGCATGAAGCTGATGTGGAAAGTTAGATCTTGTCCAGTGTAGAAGTAGAGGAAATTTTGGGCTATTGAATCCCTCATATAGGGAACAACCACATTAGGAAAACTCGATACCATCAAACTATTGATTCGTACTAGAAAATGAAAACAATTATGTGAAAAATCTTAGTAAAATGATTAGAAACACGACAAGAAGTCCTTGAAGAGGTGCAACTCCAACTCAAGAACTTGAACTCCAAGGTCTCTCTGATGGAAAATAAACTAGCTAACATGAATCTCTCTACTTCTTAGGAGAACACAAAGGCCCCTGAAACTATAGAGGTGGATTCTCCTTCTAGCCAAATGCTTATATTATCAAATTTTGTTTATATTCCATGTGACCATTATAGTGCTTTCTATGTTAGCCATAAGTTAAAGTTTTAGAGTCCATCTCTATACTTTATTAAACTATTGAACTTGTACTATTGTGTTACTAATTTTGGATCGATTTTATGGTCCAAAGCCACTTATTTGTGCTACTAGTTTGGTTTCCCTAATGGTACACTAGTAGACACAAATTAACAATGCAATATGTTGTTATCATATAATAAAAATATTTTTGTAGGTTAAAAAGAAACAACGTGGATAAAATTTATAATCATTTAAAATAATTTGTATTTTGATACTAAAAAGATTTTTTCTATGGTTTATAAAGTTATTTAAAATATATTATATTTCACAAAAAGAATTAATTTCTTTTATATAAAATACCAAACACTAAAATTCTCATTCATTAATATATAATCTTAAATTCCACCATAAAAAACATTTTGGAAATATAAAATCAAACAATAAAATTCCTACACATTAATAATTTTACTATCTAATTCTCTTGTTTACTTATAATTGTTATGCCCAAATTAAAGTATAATATAACAATTATAAATAATAATAATAATAATAATATAAAATAATTAATTATATTAATATTATTATTATTATATTATTATTATGATTAAATAAAATAATATTAATATATAAATAATAAAATCTAAAAAAAATCTAACAATAGAAAATAATTACCTCACTGAACATTAAACACTTAAAAAAAAATAAAATACATTCAATTATTAGCAGCCACGAGGCCAATAGAAATCCAAAATCTTTTCTGAACTTAGGCTTTTGTGCTCCATAACTAGATTGAAAAAATCTTTCAGTGATAATCACATTGGAGAAAATCTGGTCGACGTGTTTCGAACGAACTAGTGTGGATCATCTTCAGGACAAGATGAGGAACCAGATCATGGCATCAAATAAATAGATGTAGAGATAAGTTTAGTAGTGGTTAGAATATAACGACTAGTTTAACTAAAGGGATCTTATTTATAGTAAATATATTTAAAATAAAGAAACAACGGATAAATAGCTAATGAATAAATTTAAGATTATTATTAATAATAAATTGTTTTAGTCAAAGGAAAGACCTAAATTGATAAACCCAATAATAAAATAAGTAGTGATAAAAACCAAATTTAAAAATAAATAACATAAATTAAAAATAATGGGGGGAATCACTTTTATTATTACTAGTAATATTATTAATCTTGTTGTTACCTTCTGTCCTTTTACACAATTGTCTTTTGTCCTTTTTCCTTTTCCTAATAGTACATAAGTATTTGATTAAGCTTTTAGGTAATACAAGGAGTAGTGGTTCTTATAGTGATGTTTAGGTATCTCACTTTGGGTTAGCATACTCCTTTCTCATGGTGGGTGGTTTGTTTTGCTCAAGTGGTTATGGAGATCATCCTAGTTTACTAGACCTCCATTGTTCCTGTCCCAAAAGGTATCTTGTCAAAAATAGAAAAGGTTAGCCTCCATTTTTTATGGTCAAGCTCACATAATATGGGCATTCCTTTAATTAAGTGGAGTCAGGTGGCTAGTCCTAAAGCCTTGGGTGGATGGGTTATCAACAAATAATTTTCACTTTGTAAAGGAACTGGCCAAAAGTCTATAGAGGCTCACTCATAATAAATATATATGGGGAAGAATGATGAAATCCAAGTATATATAGAACCAACCCATTGAAGATTGGTATAGGTATCCTATGAAGTATTCAGAGGATTCTATCATTTGGAATGAATTGGTTGATTCATTTCCTCTCGTTGGAGTCCAGATGGTATGGAGAATTGGAAATGGTCACCAAATTAGGATGGGGGGAGGACCCTTAGTCTTACAAAATTTTTAGGGTTGTCAGTGCTCTTATTCAGTCTTTCAATGACACGAGTATTTTTTTCTTTGGTAAATTCTAAGTCTTAGGCTCCTCATGTGTTCAGTCATGCAGGTTAGAAGTCATCGAACTTTCTTAGCTTAGAGGGGAAAGAAGCAGAGGAGTGGAGGCAATGTGTTAACAAGATGGCTTCCAATTTTAGTATTCTATGGGAAGATGAAGATAATATTATTTACTAGTCTAGAAATTTGGGTTCTAGGTTTATCACTACAAAATTGGGTTATAAAACATGGTGTTCAACCCAATCCAATGATGAAGTGTAGTGGTGGGGGGGCTTTCTCTGGAAGTTGCATGCTCCATTGAAATGCAACATCATGTTATGGTTATCTTTGAACAATAAGTTGCTAACCTAGGATAACTAATTGAATAACGATTGTGTTGGTACTAGTTGTTGTTCATTGTGCAAGTCCCGTAAGGAATTTTCTACTCATCTCTTTATCTCTTGCCCGTATAGAGTGCATGTGTTTTAGTTGGTTAAGTAGGAGTTTGAGTAGATTTTTTCTTGGTCTATGGCTTCCCTGGGTCAGTGTTTGCAGTAATGGCTATGAACAAATTTGTCACTCAATACGAAGGGTTCCCAAGTATTTTTGGGTTTTTCATTTGGTGGGTTAGGAAGTAGAGTATTTTTAGAAACTTTGATATTCTTATTGAATTTATAGAAGCTTCAACCAATAGAGTGACCAAGGAACACACGATGACACTCAAAATCAAGAAGCTAGGGACTTTGATCGTGCTTGCTTTGGAGGAGGATATTCCCTAGGGTTTTTTTATGGTGTAAGATAAGGTCATCCTCCTATCTATGGGGTGGGTGTGGTCTTGTTCCTTTCTCAATCTCATTACGTTTTTGTTAGATATGTCATGGGTAGGGGATTTAATAACAAGGTAAAATGCATGGCTCTTTGAACTTTGGTTAAGGTAACAAAAGATAAGGAATCAAGAAGCTTAAGGTATTGGGTTGTTCTTAGAATGTCATTAAATGAGTAAGAGTATTTTTGTGGAATTTTTGCATCTTGGCTTTTCACTATAGATTATTCAAGTGTCCTTCATGTATTTTGATTGGCTTTCTTTCAAGCACATTTACGGGGAATTAAATTGAAAAGGTGATGAAATTTCAGAAGAAATTTTTTCTCTAAATAAAAAAAGTTAAAGATGATTCTATTTTGTTTATTAAAATTTTACCTCTCAATTAATGCTTAATTTTATTTATTTTTATTTTTATTTCTTTTAAATTTTGTTTTTTTTTTTTATGTTTATATAAAATATGTTATTAAATATAAAATTCCATTTTGTAATTTAAATTTGTAAGAATTGTTAATTATTTTGAACATGTTAATGTTTTTATAAGATATAAGTTAGAAATATTTTTATTACAAAAAAAATCCAGTTTTGAAGGGAAAAAAATGGTATGAAAGAAGATAACTCTAAATGAAAGCAAAATGTATAATCATATCTAAAAACAATACTATTTGATTAAAATTATCAATTATGGATTGAATTAAATAAAATTAAAAAATAGTATTATTTTATCAATCACAACTATTTAAAAAGAATATTTGGAATATTTGGAATGTATGATATTTTAAATGAACTAAAAACATAACGATATTTTAAGAAGTGTATATAACATTTTTATAATATATATAATATAAATATATATATAATTAATATAATATATATATATATAACGCTAAGACTCAAGACTGATGGTGAATTTAGTAAACTCCGTAAGGGTTTAGGGTAAAACCCTAGGATTTACTGCAGCGTCTCTTTGCAGGCAACTAGAGTTGGCACCCGACGACCGACAGTTTTCTCTCCGTTTCTGTTGCAGCCGCGTCTGTCTCCATCTGCCGATGGTTACTGCTAGCATCATGGGCGATTCTATGGATGTCGAGGAGCTCGATTTTACCGAGGACCCTTTCCCCGACCGTGTCATTTTCGGAAACCCTAAACTCTCTTTACCGGCATCTGGCTCTACCCTCCTGTCCGATCCTGCTCTGTCTACTTCTGCACTGGTGGTCTCCTTTCCATGACACTGTATTGCTCCTCTGTTCATCGTGTCGCTTTCTATCGAATCTCCAGCTCTGGACTACCCTCCACTATCTCCTGGTACTCTTCACATTCTTACAGCAAATACTCCTCCCTCGCCCTCATTTGATCCAAATCCGCTGGTTGATCATCTCCATTCGTCCATCTCGACCTTTTTCTCTGCGTCGTCTGAAGATATTCATGCATCTGAGGCTCCAAACCCTCCCTTTTCTGTGCACTCTCCATTGGGATGCTTTGAGACCCCTATAGTAAAAGTCAAGCTTGCGAACCATACCTCTCTAGAAGGTTCACTTGATCCTTTGGTGGATCATCCATCTGCCCCTTGTACTAGGAAGCGAAAGACAAAGTGTGTGAAGGCGACTTCAAAGGACATCATCATTCGGTTTGGCAAGACCTCTGCTATTGGGGAAGCGACATATATGGCAAGCATAGTACTAGTTGGACACGTTCGAGGCAGAGCATATTCAGCAGCCAGACTCACCCTATGGGTCGGTGATATTTGGGGTGGAATGCTAAAGGAACTTCCCGAGGTGCAGTTCCTACCTAAAGGCTGGTTCGCCCTACACTTCGCAAAAGAAAACTACACAGACCTGGTCCTCGCAAGGTACTAACACATTGAGATGGCTCCAGTACTCCTCAAGAGATGGAGTCCCCTATTTGACCTAGAGAGGGAGCAAATAGGGGTAGGGCCACTCTGGGTACGCTTGCCAGGGTTTCCATTACAGTACTGGTGTGAGGAGGTTTTCATCAGAATTGGAAATGCCCTAGGCACCTACCTGGACCATGATCAAACTTTTGTGCGTCAAATAATAGAACCTAAGCTCACATTCTGGTTCATTTGGATACACGTGAGGGTTTGAAGAGAAAATAACACTACAATGGGGGAAATACACCAGGATTCAGATCCTAGACTATGAAGGAGTTCCCTTCCGCTCTCGACGATGTCACAAGGTTGGACACATCTTTAAAGACTGCCCACTCATCAAGAAATTAGAGGATCTTCCAAAGGCATCCCATACATCTATAAGGATCGACTCGCTGGCTCTGAATCGCTCACCTATTCCGGGTCCTGTCCCTCCGGCCAGTAACGTCTCCCCGAAGATGGTGGAAGCAGTTCACAGATCGCCATCGCCCCCACTTACCAGAGCTTGGGTCGCAGCTGAAGCTGCAAAAGCATCGGGTATCACTCTGACCTCTCTACCTCCTTCTATTGCATTATGCTCATCTTTTTTTCCATCCTCCATTATCACTTCTGTGGCACACTGCTCTATGGCTATGCCTCCTTCCATTGCCACCACTGCGCCATCTTTACACTCTCTGTCCACATCCTCAACCTCTCCAAATTCTAACAGGAATTCATCATCTCACCATTATAACCTTTTCTCCCGTACCCTATCTAGTGGTACCCTGGCACATTTCGCTGGTTTGGGTCTCACCCTACCTGGTTCGGCTATTCTTTCTTCTCAGGGGAGGAAATCAGACCTCTCCAAAGCCATCAAGCAAGCAGGGGCAGAGGTCGCCTCTAGCAGACAATCCACTCCAGATGGGGTTCTGAGAGCACTAAACACCCCAAGTAGGGTTCCCCCATGAAGTGTCTCTCATTCAATTGCAGAGGCATGGCTAGTGCCTCCAAGAAATTGGCCTTGTGCAGAATTTTTGATGTAGAACCTTCTGACATTATCCTTCTCCAAGAAACCCTGGGAGAGGCTGATTTCATCACCAAATCCCTAAAATCTATATCTCCTGGATGGAATTTTATGGCACTGGATGTTGTGGGTCAATAAGGGGGCCTTGCCATTGGATACAATCCCCGCACTATCCGAGATTTAGCATCCTGGGGTGGCCATGGATTCATTGGCTTAGACATTTTTCAGCGGAGCTTGGTATTAACCTTAGGGTTATTAACATTTATGGTCCCTGCCATCAGAGGGAAAATTTCTGGCAACACCTACTTGATCTTACGATTTTTTCCCCTGATCACATCATCCTAGGAGGAGATTTCAATTTCTCTTTAGGTTTTAGTGAATCTTGGGGGTCAATGGCACAAGTGGACTCTATTATGGGGTACATGACCAACCTTCTGGAGCAGTACAACTTGGTGGATGTTCCCATAAATAAACCTCTTCCCACTTGGCACAACAGAAGGGTGGGTGAAGCTGCACTTGTTAGAAGATTAGATCGATTTCTGATGAAGGTCCCCCTTATACAACATCTGCATCACTACAAACAATGGGTTGGCTCAGGGGGCATCTCAGATCACTCCCCCATTTATTTGGAGGTGTTTGGTCCTCATCTTAAACCAAAAGCCAAATTTAACCATGTTTGGCTACACGACCCTGAGTACATTAACATGGTCTCAGAATTCTAGGCTGCCAACCTGATTGATAGGTTTGATTCCTTGACTAAGGTTTTCTATCATAACCTATCTCAGCTTATGCATCTATCCATCAAATGGGCAAAAGAGAAACATGAGAGGGAGGAATCATTTTTAACTCACATTGAATCTGAGCTGAGCACTTTGCTTGATGATCGAAACCTAGGTTTTGTTTCAGAAGATGACAAAACTCACTTGATTGAGCTAGAAAACCAAAAGGCTAGGATCTTGAAGGAGAGAGAGGAATCCTTGTGCCTCAGAAGTAGAGCTATATGGTTAAAATCAGGTGATGACAACACAAGATTCTTTCAGAATTTTGCAAAAGTTAGAAAGGTATCAAACACCATATGGAACTTACCTCTACCTGATGGGGGAGTTGCTGATACTTTTACCAAACTCTCCCATCTTGGCACTTCACATTTCAGGAATCTCTTCAAAAACCCCCCAAGGTCAAATCTGGCTAATATCATCAATGTGGCTGGACATTTTCCTAGATTTGTAAATGATGAGGAGGCCGAGGAGTTACCTGCTCCTGTTACTGCAGGCGAACTCGAAGGAACGCTAAAATGGTTCAAAAAGGACAAGATTCATAGATCGGACGGGTGGACCATAGAATTCTATCTTGCATTCTATGAACTTCTGGGGAATGATCTATTGAAAGTGGTGGAAGAGTGTAGAATGTCCGGTTCTCTATATAATGTTGTTAATTCGACCTTTATAGCCCTCGTTCCGAAATCTGATACACCTTCCTCTTTCAATGACTAAAGGCCTATTTCATTGTGTAATTGTCTATACAAAATCATCTCCAAGGTCATTTCTAATCGTCTTCACCCCATCTTATCCCAACATATTGCTCCCCAACAATTCGCCTTCCTTGAGAATCGTCAAATACATGAAGCCAGTGGCTTGGCCCAAGAGGCCATCCACTCGATCTGGACAAAACACCTAAAGGGCATTATCCTAAAGATCGATTTGGAAAAATCTTTTGACCGTGTCAGCTGGCTCTACATTAAGATGCTTCTTATTCACGTGAGCTTCCCCCATGACTTTATCTCTTGGATTATGGCTTGTATTACCTCCCCTACCAACAGTGTTCTCATCAATGGATCAGCCTCCCATTTCTTTCATGCTGAGAGGGGGCTCAGACAAGGCTGCCCTCTCTCCCCCCTTCTCTTTTTGATTGTCATGGATGGACTTATCCATTTTCTCGCTTCTGCCAAAAGAGTTGGCAGCCTTCGGGGCCTTAAGATATCTGATACTTGTTTTCTTACTCACCTCCTATTTGTGGATGATGTTCTCATTTTCCTAGATGGGAGCATTCGTGACTCTGTTACCTTTTCCAAAATTCTCTCCCTTTTCTCGTTGGCCAATGGTTCGCAGGTAAATCATGCAAAATATACCATTACCTTAGCCCTCACCTCCATCCAAGAGTCACAACTTGCTCAACAACACTTCCCTTATTGTATCATACCCCTGGATAGGGGTTTCTAATACTTAGGTTTCTGGATAAAGCCTCTCAGTCAGAAAATCGCAAATTGGGTTTGGCTTGTCACCAAACTGGAAAAAAGGCTTTCAATCTGGAGTCATAGATACTTATCCAGGGTAGGCAGATTAGTACTTATCAAATCAGTTCTTGAGGCCACTCCTGTATTTTGGATGGCACTTGCATGGATCCCCAGGAACATTTTGGCCTGATTACAACAACTTTGTAACAAATATCTTTGGAATGGCCACCAAGACAAAAATATATTTTCCTGGGTCAGCTGGAACAAGATAGTTTTGCCTAAAAAATGGGGAGGTTGGGGACTAAAAGACCTTCCCCTCTTTGCACAAGCCCTGGCTACAAAAATGGGATGGACTCTTCTGACTGGACATAATCTATGGACGTCTAGCTCATATCATAAGTATATATGGCCACAGCAAATCATGGACTGGGTTCGCTTGCCGAGCTGGCCTAAAACTGGTATTTCATCTGTCTGGAAGGCACTCCTACACTCCCTACCTAGCATCAGGGACAACCTCGTTTGGAGAATAAATGATGGATCAAAGGCTCGCATTGGATTAGATCCCTGGACTGGAGGTGGTGGTAGATTTCAACTGTCTCGAGACCTCATACATCATCTACACTCTCATGAGATCAAGGTGATAGCACATATTGTGGACCCATAGATCACCAACATTTTTTTCTCAAGGATGGAAATCTGCCCAGTAGCTTGATATACCCCCTCTATGGCATCAGGAATGGCGAGAATACATCACTGCATTATGTGAATCTCACATCAGGATAAAAGATGGACCTGATGAACTTGTCTGGTGTCTAGCTGAGAATGGTACATACTCTCCAAAGACTGGATACCTCAACCTGATCTCTCACAAACAACCAGAGCAGACCTCTTTCTAGTGGAAGAGTATATGGAAATTAACATCGCCTCCAAGGACCAGACTATTCTTTTGGTGTATTATCAGAGATAAAGTCCCCACAGGAGAGTCTCTCACACATCGATCATTTCATGGTCCTCACTGGTGTGTCTTATGCAAGAATTCCTCTGAATCGACTCTCCATTTATTTCTTAAATGTACTTCTCTGATCAATATTTGGCAAAATATATCCACATCCATTCATTTTTCTGGGCATTGGGCGGGTGAAGATATTGGTCGAGCATGGGAAAGCTGGTGTAATCAACATCATAGTTCTAAATTACAAAGTCTACCCCTTATCATCAGCTGGCATATATGGCTGGCTCGGAATCGTGTTATATTTGACAACAGGCCTGTGTGCTGGCCTCAAATCACAACCTGCATTATATCTGCTTACAATGAGCTGCCTGAACCTCATCGTCCTCGACCCCGAAGGCCACATGATCCAACACCTATTAATAAAAATTTACCTTGGGCATTCTTCGATGGTGTGGCACAACACCATGGATGTGGTGGTGGCTTTATTCTTTATATAAACGAACAACATTACTACAAAGTAAAGATGGGACTGGGCGATGCAACAAACAATTATGCAGAACTCATTACTCTCCGTCATCTTATGCATTTCTCATTGGGTCATAATTGCATGAATCTAAACATATATGGTGACTCAAAGATCAAAGTAAATTGGTTCAATAATATTACTGTTTGTCACTCTCATACACTCAGTAATATTTTGGATGAAGCAAATTTGTTCAAGGCACAATTTAACATTATCTCATGCAATCACATTTACAGGGAACATAACAATTGTGCTGACAGGCTTTCCAAGGAGGCCATGGCACTTCCCCGAGGAGAGTGGATGATCCAGGAACAACGAGGGACAAATGAATATTGCTACTACCACCGGCCTTATATTGATCAATACTACCACAAGGCAGAGAGCCCTTGATTACTGTCTATTTTTTTTTTTTTATGAACATGCTTGGCAAAATCTGTATATATTTTACATGCTTTATATTTAAGTTTATTTAAGTAGTTACTCTCAACAAAGACATTGCCCTCCATGGCATATGTATAGCCATATAACAGAATCTTTTTTATATTTTTTCTCCATAGCAGAAAAATCACTGAACACCCTGCATAGTGATGAAAGCTCAAGTAGCACAAGTTTTTGACAAACTGAAAATTGTTGATAGAGCCCTTAGTGGCAAGAAGGATACAACATATGCTAATAGCATCTACAACATGTAATTTTTCAAAATGAATGAAAGATTATGATTTTTCCTGTGGAAAAAAAATATTATAACATTAAAAAAATGAAAAAAGAAAAAGAAAAAATGTGAATGGAAAAATAAAACACTTTTAATAAAATATGAAAATAAGGCCAAAAATCAACATTAAATAAATAATTAGATAATTTAAAGCTAAAAAAATTTAAAATGTCAAAATACTACTTTTGAAAAAAAAATGTTCTTATTAGCACCATTTTCTGAAATAGGAATAAAAACAACTACTAAATACTACTTCTAAAAAATGAGAACCCTTCTGGCCATGTTGATAATTATGTTGCTCCATGTATATAACCAAGTTCTTTGTTTGGATCTAAGGGATTAACCATTTGATTTTTGTTGCAAATGTGTTTTAGATCACACCTTCCCATCGAGAGGCTTTTGGTCTCTGTAATCTTATCCATAAAGAATATGGAAGCGAAGGCCTCCACGTGTCTCCCCAAGTTTTCTACTCCATTATATATGAAGGACATTTGATTATTGTTTCTCTTGATCAATATGTTTGTTTTCCCTTGTTTAATTTGTTAATGGAGTTATTCTTCCTCTCCCATTATGTTGTTCGATGAGGTAGGCTTTACCACCTTTAACAAATAACTATTTGTCCTCTTTACTGTAGAAAGTCACATCATTATCCCATAAGTAAAGGCCACCAAACATAGATTCACATGCATCTAGTTACAAAACTTTAAATTCCACTTCAATGGCACAATCAACATGAACGGAAAATCTTTTTTTGCATTTCTTGGTGATTCTTATGGTTGATTTATCTAGCTTCCAACACAACAAGCGTGGTTGTACTAAATCATAATTTTGTAAACCAAAATCATCTACAAAGGATTTAGTAATCAAATTACATTGATAACTCTTGGAAAACAAATCATTTACCTTGCCCCTAGGGTAAGCTCAATTGGTAATGGTCATGTTATGAAGTATTTTGTTAAATATGTTATCCAAGGTTCAAACCCCCCTTATTTAGTCCATGAGCCATGTGTTGGTGTGTGTGTAGTTTCACTTAGAGGTAATAGTGGTAGTGGTTGGAATCTTGTGTCACATGAATATGAGATTGACTTAGTTGTTGATTCCTCTAGTCACAAAAAATAAACATTTACCTTTTGGTCCTTCATTAGAACTTTGATTAAAATAGTATATTTATGCCTCAATTTGTTCTCTTTCCCTTTTGGGTTATTGCGACAATCTTTTACTTTTGTTTTGTTGGTATTCTCTCAACCCTTATATTACTACCCCTTTTTGAAATCCAATTGAATGTAGAGAGATTTCTTACTAGTTTCATCTATGCTTTTCACACTAAAAGATTGTAATATCCTTTAGATATGGATCACTTGTCCTCCAAGTTACTTCACCACTACCCTGGGCTCTTATAAAGAGATACCCAACCTCATGGCCCACTTCTAGAATTTGGTCAAGTATTCTTGTACACTTTATTCTTGATCATGTTAAAGGATTTCAGTTTTAGGATTTGTTCCTCTTCATAGCCTATGGGATAGGATTGATTTCAATAATTTCTTGAAATCCTCCAATTTTGTAACCATGGGATTTTCACCTAGCCTCAATGCATCTAAATAGCTAATAAAGTACATCTAAACATTTTCAAACCAATAAATGATTTTTTTGTGTTTCTTTTATTGGATAAATGTCAAAATAAACTTCCAACCATTTTAACTAGAAATTGAAGTTTTCATCATTAACTTTTATTTTCTACATGGTTCACGATCCTCGGAGATCAGTGACCAGTACGTCCATGGAATAACTATACCAAGCATATATACTAGAAAGTATCGCTTCTTACCAACTCAACCACGAAGCCTGACCCCGAGAGTGTTGAGAGAATTGAACTAGTGACCTCTCAATAGCAGAGGTGCTTGAACGACAGGGACTCGACCAACTCAGTTAATCCTCGGAGCTAGTTTTCATCATTAAGTTGACTATCATAAGTTGGTATTTTAAGTTTTTCTTCAACCTTAGATGAAATACTAGAAGTTGATGACACATTGTCGTTATTATTTGAGTCTCCAAGTGTCTTGCCTTTGTAATATTCTAGGTAAGCCTTTTCTTCTTCATGTTTACTCTTTATTGAGTCTCCTTCCTTATCCTTCATGACCAATAACATTGTTACTGTTTCAGTCAATGCGACAAATTTCTTCCCCAACCACATAAACTTAAATTACAAATATTCTTCATCATGTTCTTCATGAGAATTCCCATGATTTTGGGTCTTTTACACCTTTGTAGACCTCATAGCAATGCGTTTCCACTTGCTTAGTACCCATTATGGGTGTTTACCATACATGTTGTTCACCAAGTATTTTCCAACTTGGCTTTGATATATGAATCATAAATTATAAGCATATGGCTAGCCTATCTTGCTAACATGGATCCTTTGTAGAATCAAAATGGTATGTCTCTAAAATTCATTGTCAAATCAAGATCAAGCTTCTCAAAATACCACTTCATTAACAACAATGAATATATTTGTTCCTCTCCAGTCCTTTTTTTTTTTTGGAGTGCCAAGCTCAATGCTTGTCAGGACCCCGAGTTTGCATTGTCGCCCCAAGGTGAGTCGAGTTCCCAATCGAGCACCCTTGAGACTCCTTGATGAGTTGAGGCCACACACGCTCGAGTCGCACCAAGGCGACATGTATGGAGTGTGGACATGTTACATCAATGGGCGAGCGTGAAACGAGGATGAGTTGGAGAAATAATATGGTCGTCTCGTTGGTCATTTCGTCGGCACAACTCAATGACGCCCGTGCCCATGGGCATGTCCACACTAAGGTGGTTCGCCCGAGCATTGTGTGGGGCATTTCTTGGTGTACAAAAAAAGGCGGTGGGTGTACAATCACAACTCTAATTTGAAACGACAACTCGATACATTGGGAGGGCGTCGAGCCATGGCCAAGGTGTTGCAATGATGAGGCAAGTTAGATATAAATATGAACTAAGGCATGAAGGCAAAGCATCATCACAAGAAATATCACAAGAAAAATTCACAGGGCGAAGTTATATGATATCACAGTGTTTTGAGGCAATGAGAAGGCACGAAGAAAAAGATAGGGGTGTGCATTGGCATGCACCCGCCCAGGGTGGGAAGGGAAATTTGTGATTTCTGTTGAGATTTATGTGTTGGGAAAGCCAAGGGGTGCACTTGTTCAGGCTGTAAATAATTGTTATATTTTGAAATTATAAATTGAGTGTTGTGACCCTCTTGGGCCAACGTCCCATTTGATGTACTAAACTAAGTATAATAAAAATATGTTCATTTACTTAATAATCTATTGGCATGACTTGTTGGTTAATTTTGATATCGCATTGTTGCATGATTTATGTTCAAGTTTATGTTTTCTGCACATAACACTTAACATATAATAAATAAGAAGTTGTAACTAATTTAAAGAAGAGTGCAAGCATATTCCAAAAGCTAAGTAATCGTTAGTTGTTTATAACACTGTGATGAACCTTGTTAATGTTGCACGCCCATGTTGGTGCGATCGTAGGGTCATGACTGATTATATCAAAGCTAGTGAAGGTTCAGATGTGATGAAGTGTGGTGGAAATAAGGTATCTATGCAGAATAGTATTCTTGAGGGAAGGGATGACTAGCTACATAGTTTAGGTTTTGTTGACTTGGAGATCCATTGGAGGGTTGTCCAAGCTTTAGTGGACACACGTACCACACATAATTTTCTTATGACAGTCTAGAGAAAGAAGTTGGGGTACAACTCACCCCTACGCAAGTGGAGTTCAAGGCAATGAACTTGAGGGCTAGAGTGTCGAGATTGGCAAGTGATGTGTTGTATCGAATTCATATTGGCAAGGTTGTTTAGATTTCACGTGATGGAGATGAACAACTTTGATATGATATTGGGGCAATACATTATGAAGGGTAACAAAATTGTTGTGATATTTTTCTGCGATGAGATAATTTTGATTGGTGGCTCACAAACTTGGACTTTTCCTACCCATTGACAAAGGAGGGAGGTAAAGGTACAACACGTTTTTGCACTAAGTATGAGTAGAGTTATGCAGAGATCAAATGTTGAGACATATGCAACCATCATTAGAGAGATTGGGGAAGATGATGGGATGGGGACGCTTGTTCCAGCCGAGATTTATGATGTATTATACAGATATGCAAATCTGATGCTCGAGGAATTGTCGAAAGTACTTCCTCCAAGACGTGCATTTGACCATCACATTGAACTAGAGTAGGGGAAGAAACCACCAGCAAAAGCTCCTTATCGTTTGTCTGGGCCAAAGTTGGAAGCATTGGAGGACCAATTGAAAGAGTTGGTTGATGTAGGATTCATATGTCCTTCATGGACCCCATATGGTTCTCCAGTATTGTTTCAAAAGGGCATGAGTGAGTTTCAGATGGGTTGTGACTATCATGTTTTGAACAAGAAGACAGTCAAGAACAATTATTGCCTTCTATTTGCAATATATTTTTTTGATAAGCTTGTGAAGGCACAAATGTTTTCGAAGCTTGACTTCATGCATGGATATTATCAATTACGGTTAACAGAGGGCAATGAGAAGAAGACAACGATAGTGAAAAGGCATGAAATCTTTGAGTCCTTATCATGCCATTTGGACCTTTTAGTGCTCCTGCAACATTTTGTACTCTGATGAACAATGTATTGTGTCCATACTTAGATTCATTTGTGGTGGTGTGCCTAGACAACATAGTAGTTTATATAAACAACATGGAGGATCATAAGAGGCACTTGGCATTGGTATTCGAGGCACTGAGAAAGAATCGATTGTTCTTGAAGAAGTCAAAGTGCATGTTTTCCCAATTTGAGATTTCATTCCTTAGACACTTGATAGGCTAGGGATGTATACAGATGGATCCAGACAAAGTTTGTACGACAAAGGATTGGAAGGAACCAAAGAATGTCCATGATGTGAAGGTTTTCTTAGGGATGGCGAACTACCAACAAAGTTTTGTAGAGGGTTGTTCCAAGATAATTTCACCATTGAAAAACTTGTTGAAGAAAGAAAAGTGATGGAATTGGATTGAAAGATCTCGTGAAGCCTTTGAAGAAATAAAGAAAAGAACGATTACAACATTGATACTTAAGTTGCTTGACTTTGAGCAACCGTTTGAAGTGCACACAGATGCTTCTGATTTTTTGATTGGGGGAGTTCTCATGCAAGATGGACATATGGTGGCATATGAGAGTTGAAAATTGCATGAAAGAGAGCAACGATATCCCGTTCATGAGAAGGAGATGACTGTGATCATCCATTGTCGACAGGTATGGTGATACTATTTGATTGGGAAGTTATTTGTTGTCAAGAATGACAATGTTACAGTGAGTTACTTTGCATCTCAAACAAAGTTATCAACAAAATAGGCTTGTTGCCAAGACTTCATGGCATAATTTGACATTATGATTGAGTATAGGCCATGTAGACTCAATATTGTAGCAAATGCCCTCAGTAGGAAGGAAAAGTTGGCTGCAATTGGGGAGGACGAATAACACGTTGAACCAAGTGAGATTCAATTTTGTATGAGTGAGGAGTTGTAGAGTAGACTTCATGAAAGTCTAGAGACAGATACTCGAGTGAAAAATATCATGAAGCAGGTAAAGGAAGGAAAGCCGAGAAATTTCTTTGTGCATGATGGAATCTTGTTCTGTGTTTTCTGTCTCTACATTCCAAAGTCATCAAAATTTAGGAGGCACCTCTTGAAGGAGTGCCATTATTCTCCTTGGTCTGGCCACCCAGGGAAGTGTCTTACTTTGCCACTATTGGAGAGAGGATACTTTTAGGGAAAGATGAGAGAGGATGTAGAGGAGTATGTGCAAACTTGTATCATTTGCCAGCAAGACAAATAAGACAAGGGAAGATAGGGAGGGTTGTTGAACCCATTGCCAATTGTGGAGAGACCTTGGATGAGTGTTTCGATGGACTTCATTACTCAGTTTCCACAAGTATAGGGGTATAATGAGATCATGGTCATTGTTGATCATTTTTCCAATTATGTCGTCTTCATTCCGATGAAGATGTCGTGTGGAGCAGAGAAGAAAATTAAGTTCTTCAAAAATGTTGTGAAGTATTAGGGAATTCCATTAAGTATTGTGTCTGACAGATATACGAGGTTCATAGGTAATTTTTGGACCATGTTGTTCAAGTTGATCGGGATGGGGTTGTTGCATAGTTCGAGTTACCATCCGCAGACAGATGGGCATACCAAACACATTAAATCATTGTTGGAGGACTACTCGTGGCACTATGTGAGGGATGATTAGAAGACTTGGCTTGAGTTGTTGGATAGAGCGCAGATTAGCTACAATTTGCAGAAGATTTCAATGACAGGGTATAGTCTGTTTGAGTTGGTTAATAGACATATGCTTGTTGCACTGCACACAGTGTTATCACAAGGATATGTGAAGAGTCCACATGTGAAGAGATTCTTGATAGCATGGGAAGAGTCCTTGGAGTTGGATTGATTGTACTTGATAGATGCAATAGAAATAATAAAGAGATGGGAAGATAAGGATAGACAAGACACACACTTTGAAGCTGGAGATATGTTTTTTCTATGGATGATGAAAGATTAGATTCCACCACGAAAGGGGACAACAAAGTTTGAAGGTTCGTTCAGAGTGAAGTGAAGGGTTGGAGAGGTCATTTATGAACTTGAGCTACTGAACCATATTTTTTCCAAGCATCCTGTATTCCATGTGAATCAAGAAATGAAGACTCGATGCAGATGATCCTAAGAGAGCAACAAAACTGAGAGGTCTAGCCTTGATCATAGACCGATCAGATTTGGTTTTGGACCTCACGACTACTAAAGTTAGGAGCGACATGAAGAGAGAGTACTTTATGTTGTGGAAGAATGCACCAGAGGAAAGTGGCTGGGAAACATAGGATTCATTGTGGAGATGGAAGAAGGGGATTCTTGAGTTTGAGGCAAAGTTAGCTTGAATAGTAGGATTGTCGAGGATGGCAATGACTCGAGGTGGGGGAGGATATTAGGACCCTAAGTTGGCATCGCTGCCCAAGGCAAGTCAAGCACCCAACTGGGCACCCTTGAGAACCTTTAACGAGTTGAGGCCGTGTGGGCTTGATTCACACCAATGCGACGATCGTGAAGTACGATCGCGTTACGTGGGTGGGCGAGCACGCAACTCGGGTGGAGGGCAAGTTGGAGAAGTAATATGGTTGGCTCATCGATCATCGCGTCAACACGACTTGGCGACATCTGCACCCATGGGCGTGACCGCATTAAGGTGGGGCACTCGAGCACCACATGGGGAGTTTCTTGGCATACAAGGAAAGGTGGTGGGTGTGTGAACACAAATCTAATTTGAAACGTCTTCTCAATACGTTGGGAGGGTGACAACCCATGGCCAGGGCACTCCAATGATGTGGAAAGTTAAATGTATGTTAAGACATGAAGGCAAAGCATAATCATAAGGAATATCGCAAGACAAGTTCATAGGGTGAAGGTTTGTGATATCACGCAGTGTTCTGAGGTAGCGAGCAGGCAAGAAACAAGAGATAGGAGTGTGCATGGACATGCGCTTGCACAGGGCGAGCAAGGTAGTCTATGATTTCTGTTGAGCTTTTTGTGTTGGGAAACCCAAGAGGCACCCTCGTTTAGGCTGTAAAGAATTGTTGTACTCTGAAATTATAAATGGAATGTTGCGACCCTCTTGAGCTAGCCTCCCATTTTATGTACAAAAACTAATATAATAAAAATATGTTCATTTACTTGATATTATGTTGGCACAACTTGTTGGTTAATGTTGATATCACATTGCTACATGATTTATGTTCAAGTTTATGTTTTCACACATAACACCTAACATATAGTAAACAAGAAGTTGTAACTAAGTTAAAAAAGAGTGTAGGCGCAATCCAGAAGCTATGTTGTTTATAACATTGCGATGAACCCTTGCCGATATCGCATGCCCATGATGGTGCAATCATTGTAAGGTCATGGAAATGCCCAACAAAGGAGTAAATCCACTCCATCTCAAATGCTAATGGAATACCACTTTCTATTTATTTAAATATATTAATTTTGTATATGTTTAATTATATGATGTGAAATATGAATCATTATTATTGAAATTTATTTTAATATAATATGTAAATTATGATACTTATTTAGGAAAATATCATTTATAATTTTATTATAACCGCCCTATATCCATGTTAACTCCAGATGTACCAAGTGTCAAGAGGGATCAAATATCTTAAGATGCAAACCTCTTTTAGAGTGAAAGAAATTTGATCCCTCTCGGCACTTGGTAGATCTAGTGTTAAGATGGATCTAGGTTGGTTTAACTCCTCCTGGATTTAAATAGGCTATGCTCCACATGAATACCATTTGTTAATACCATCGATCATTTTATCTTATTCTTATAAGGTTATTCTTATTTTTATTTTCAATTTTATTTTACTTTAACTAAGTTAAAATGTTCACCATGTTAAGAAATCTAGGGCATAATAATTAGGTGATTTATCTTCTAAGGATAATTGCTTGTGAATGCATTTTAGATTAGGATCTTCTCTTTACTTAGATTATTATAGTGTTCTTCTTCATCAAACAACTACCAATGCATAAACAATAAAGAGACAAGAGACAGAAAATGTAGGCGATCAACCAAGGCAAAAACCTCTCTAACTTGAGAGGAAAACCCAAACGAATTCTTCTTCTTATAGAGACATCAATTGAAAAATACCAAGACCAAGATCCTTGACCTATTTAACCTCTCCAAGACCAAGTCCCAAGACCTATTTAGTTTAACCTCTTCTTTCTAGAGTCAACAATGGTCAAACTACTTGCTTCTCCATCCTTCTCGGCTATCCTTCAGATCTCAGCTTCTTGGATTAGAACTACAATCCTCGACCTCTTTAGAAACCTTAGATGCAACACATGTGATGGATGTGATGGATGTTACCACTTTGCTTGGATGGAAAGACTTCCTTCTACACTTTGAATTGATGAATGTAATGTCTTCTCCTTTGATTCGGCTTCTAGAGTGACCTTACAAACCTCGACCCTTCTTTTGCATCAGACATCATTAGATTCTTGCACGTGT
This sequence comes from Pinus taeda, assembly GCA_000404065.3. Classification (NCBI taxonomy): domain Eukaryota; kingdom Viridiplantae; phylum Streptophyta; class Pinopsida; order Pinales; family Pinaceae; genus Pinus; species Pinus taeda. Next base: position 23,859 of record APFE030606264.1, read on the forward strand.
GGAGGTGGCATCCCAAAAACAGATATGAAATCATCTCAATGATGGTTCTCCTTCATTCACTTGACTATAGGCTTCTTTCCTTCCAAATTTCCCACATCTTTTTTTCTTTTTATCCCTGGCCATAATTTTGTCACTAAAATGAAGGCTGAGATGCCTATTTATAGTGATTTTTCCATCAAGAATAAGCCAACTTGAACTAGTGCCTATGCCGACATGCCTTTCCTAAAATCATCCTTAGGTTGACTTCAAGCAGTGTTTGTGACAAGGTCTTGGAGGGTATATGACACAAGTAAATTCTCTTTTACAATGTGTATATTACCCAAATGGGTTTTCAACACTTGACATTGACTAAATAGAATTTATGACTTTATGACCAAACCTAATAGCTCACAATGGGAGCTTTAAATATAAAATAAAATTCCTTGCTCATGAAACCCATGAGACAAGCATTACAAAAATAAGTTTATTTTCTTCTTTTAATCATTTACATAAAATCATAATTACATATGTCATTATGAAGACCAAACCTAGTTACACTTTTCAACGCTCCCTCTTAACTAGGGAGGTATTCATAATCCATACAAGGTATTCTTAAGAAGAGTTAGATTGGTAACCCATCTGTATAGCATCTTATCAACCATCATTTTCATATAGCAAGGCCTTGACTAACAACTCTATCTCTCCACAAGATCAGAGCACAATGTTGGCGAGACCAATGATGTATAGACACACTCATCATTGTCTCTCTCGGAACATACCCTACCGAGGTTCTCTTAGAGTATGTTCCACCAGGACAATTCTTATCTTGGATTCCCAATCTGCAAAGAATATCTATCCTCTATGATTACCCTTATCTTGGATGCCCTAACTCATCCTCAAAGAGCATCAAATTCCAAATGTTTACCCAATCCTCCCTTTTGTCTTCCCAAATGAAGACAAGAATGATGTGTCAATCTCTCCTTCTCAACTTGGGGAGGACATACCTATTCCAATGAAGGAATGTACTTGTTCATGCTAAAGGAATGTAACTAAGTTCCCTCTTGGCTTAGGAATTTGCTTCCAAGTTTCTACCAAGTTAGAAACTTGTTTTTAGGCTCCCTCTTAATTAGGGACCTACAACATCTCTTTAGGTGGAGATGATGGGACAACCAACTGCTTGAAGAACTCCTGACAATGTCATGAACTTCTTGTATTTATTCAAGAGTATTCATGATTTGGGACTTCTTTGTAGGGCAGACACCATTCATCACTTTCATCCATGAGTTAGTCATGTCATTATTCCTTTCATCAGAAAGTGATCCATCAGTTCCTATATGGCCTTCCTTCATGCTATGCTACCTTCTTCATGCCATGATTCCTTAAGGATATTTCATCCAACTACATGGACCTCAATGGTGGAAGATATTCATAGCTATTCCCTTGGCAACCCTGCATATTCCCATCCAAATATCATTCAAAAATAATAAATGAACATGAGATCAATATTACCTTTGTGATGGTCTTTCATCATGACATCTTCTAGTTCGCATCAACATCTTGTATACTCATTGACAATCTCCAAAAGTTATATAATGTCAAGGTCTCTTTCTTTTTCAGACTTCATCAGAATCTTCATACCTTTCATGGATATATCCTAGTCAAATCTTTTAGTCCTTGGATGTTGATTGCCTTTTTCATAGTTTCATATTCCACGATCTCTTCCTTTCTTTCTTCACACATTTCCTTCCAGGAAATTTCAACCATATTTCCTCCAATTTTTTCAACCACCTCATATTTCATATGAGGACATATTATCTTGATTTCATCTAGACAATGTGTGACCCATGTATTCTTGCATCTTTTCAAAAGTGGAGATCCTTTCTTTTGATCATGCTCTCAAGATAGAGCATGTTACCTACAACCATATGACATCACTCTATAATATCAAATACAAGCATGCATACCTCATTTTCCTTTAGGTCATCTAGAATTCTTCAACAACTTCCTTGATTGAAAGAAACTTAATCCCTTGATCTGCTTCACCTCTTTTTTCGTCATACCATCATCCCATGAATTCCACAAGTTGGAATTCTTGATGAAACACTTGCTTCCTTTTAATTGGTGAACCTTCTGACGAAGATTCCAACATAAAATATTAAGTATCCTCATCCAACAAATGCTTCCTTTTGATTGATGTATGATGAGATTTGTAATAGATAACTTTTTCCTTTTTCCCATAAGTACCACTTATGCTTCTAATGAGGTTACCAAGAGTTATATCCTTCCATAAGTGTTTTCCATAGTCTTCTATTTCAACTATTTTTCTCTATGATCACTAGCTCTTGCTTTTAATGCTTCTATGATACCATGATGCATCTTATAATTTTCCTTAATGATTCATGATAGCCATATCTTATAATAGAAAACTTGAAAAAAAGAACTTGAAAAGAGCTAGGTGAGGAAGACTATCTCAATCGCAGCAGAGATCTCTTACTTCCTCTTTCTTGGACTTATTCTTTTCAACTTCCTCCACTTCTTCAGTGATATGGGATTCTTCTCTACTCGTTTTGTTATTTTCCATTTTGAACTTAGGACAATCTCTTTTATAATGCCCATATTCTTCACATTCATAGCATTGAACCTTAGCCAAGTTCTTCTTCTTTTTATGAGGACCAAATTTCCCATACTTTCCTCTTCTCTTTTCCATAGCAACATATGCTTGATTGTTCTCATTGTATCCTACATTAGTTTTTGCCTTCAGTCTGGTTTCTTCAATCTCGCATAGTGACCATAAATCCTGGAATGGAGTAGTTCTCCCCCCCCCCCCCACAACCATGAATAGTTGAATTAAAGTTACCCCACTCCTCTAGTAGTGCATTGAGTACTACAGTGGTCATATCCTTGTAAGACATTATTTCTCCCAGATCTCAAAGTATCTTCTTTCAATATCCTTAGCTTGTAGAGTTCTTTCCTTTGAGAGATAAATTTTCCTGCAGTGCTTACAGAAAACAGCTCTACCACTTTGTCATATATTTATTTTGAGGTGTTGAGTTTAGATACATATGGAATGAGGGGATCCTTGATGGATTCTATGAGAATCCTTTGAGCCCTCACTTCCCCTTCCATTAACTTTGCAAGTGCTTGAGCATATTCTTTTGCTGGTTTGGTGATAGATCCTTTGACATGATTCGTAAACTCATTTTCAATGAGATTCAAATCTATCCTCTTCTTCCATGCAAGATTGTTTGAAGCCCCAATCAATTTGTTGATTTCCTTGCAAAAAAACCTTTCGACAGATTCAAACATAAATGTACTTACTTGAGAAGATGTTGCTTCCACTTGCCACCTCCTTGAATTTGATGAAAATATAAATGATAGAGAACTTCTTCTTGATGAAGATAGATCTCTTCAAGAGTGTTCCTTGACTCCACAAAGAAGGAGGTCACTTTAAAACCTTTCATTGTGTTGTTCTTGTTGATAATGATGACTTCTTGATGATGTCTTGATGCTTCTAGGATGATCTTCTTCAATAATAGGGTCCTTTCTTCAACGAGAGGAAATTTCCTTAGAAATTTTGAAGATGATGACAACGTCCTTGATTTTGCTTCTCTAGGATGAATAATATTCAAGAAACTTTAATTTGTAAATCCCTTCAACTTGAGTAGAGTCTTTGTGGTCTTTTGAGGATCCCAAGGCTTCTTCTGGTGTAGGCTTCTTCCTCGACCTAGGCTTTTAATACTTCTTTGTAGATATTGACTTCACTTTGATATCCTTCGAGATTTTATCCTTGAGTACTTGAGTGTCCCTTGATGAGATAAAAAAATATTTTCTTCTTTTCATCAATTACATAAAATCATAATTACACATGTCATTATGAAGACTAAACCTAGTTACACTTTTCAACACGCTGGACATTACATTACCTTACAACATCTCTACCATACTAGGATGGAGAGCGCCTCTCGGTGTAAAAATTAAATTACAAAGTAATAAATTGAATTGAATCGATTTGTTATTTTTTAAAATTTATGACATTTTTTATTTTAGTGGATGTTATGCTTTACTATTATTATTATTTGTTGATCTAATGCTTCATTTTATTGACACTACAATAGCTCTCCCATATTGAGCCAATATTTAAATGTTTGCACTCATTTACAACCACTACAACATTTCCCCATATTGACATTTAAATGTTTACACTCATTTACAAACACTACAACATCTCCCCCATGCTAGGTTGTAGAGTACCTCAGCGTAAAGTGTTCACACAACAGACCATTCAATAATGACTTATACGAACTTACAATTGCATTATGGAGACCAACTAACAATACAAGCAAAGGGATATCATTGTGGATACAAACCAACAATTCAATCCATTCAAAGATATTAATGTAAAGGATCGATTAAGTATTAAAATTCATAGGTGTTGGAATTAATTATCGTAGCACTGAAGGAAATAGACAAAACCCCACAATTCCACAACAATTAACCATAATAAATATAAAAACTTTGTACCAAAAAAACTCTAGTGTTGAATGCTTATGCACTCATTCTTTACTTCTTAGCAAGACCAAAATTACAATAAAGTCTAGTTCTCTTCTCATTTACAATTTCATCAAAATAATTTTATTTAGCTACTCTCTATTGGCGTGCTTGGATTTATAGGTAGCATTGGCCTTGTTGAGAGCAATTAGAAGCCAAGTGTTCTTGTCTCTTCAACTCCATATCTGCATCACTCTTCCTCTCCCTTTCATCTTTTGTTGACATCATTCTAATTAAAGTTACTTCTAGTTGTCTTTTTCATATTGCTTAAAATGGAAGAGCAATAATTTGGAGCAAAGTGGTTGTGAATTGATCTAACATGATCACTTTACACCATCAACTCTTTCTCCTACCTCAACATCAACCTTTATAGTCATGTGCTTCACTTCCATAACCAAAAGCCTCTAATTTTACTAAGTGACTGCCATATTGAATATCTTCATGGACTGTTCTGACTGCCATACTGAATATCTTCATGGACTGTTGGGAAAGGCTGACCAAAAAACTGCGAGGAGGGCAATGCTTTCTAGATGGAAGAATAAGAATTATCAACGCTCCTTACGACCTTGAATGCGAGTGGCGACTCGCACATTAAAACACTGTCAGACCAACAAACTTACGGAGGCAGTGGAGATCTTCAGACATCTGCTTTCAGCTAAATCTAATCCCACCATCAACACCTGCAATATTTTGTTAAGCAGCTTAGCCCGGCAGAACCGACATCAATCAGCGTTGTGTGTTTACAGACTTATGGTTGAAGCAGACATAGTCCCAATTCTCATTTCTCTAAGCATTTTTTTTCAACTGTCATTGTGAAACAGTTAGAATGGATTATGCTTTCAAAGTGTTTGAAGGAATGGAAGCACATGGCTATATTCCAAATGTTGTAATATTCAATACCCTCATCAAAGGGCTTTGTAGGAAGGGAAGGATGGAGGATGCTGTTAAACTGTTCAATAAAATGGTGAACAAACAAGAGCTTCCTAATATTTTTACCTATAGCACCCTAATAGATGGGCTCTGCAAGAGAGGGAAAACCCACGAAGCGTTTGGATTGATAGTTGTTATGCTGCAAACGGGTCATGAGCCTGACAGTATTACATTTACTACCCTCATGGATGGACTCTGCAAAGAAGGTAAGCTACAAGAGGCCAATCTACCACTGTATGTGATGTTAAAAGAAGGGCATAACCCCAACGTTATTACATTTACTGAGTTAATTGATGGTTTCTGTAAGGAAGGAAAGTTGGAGGAGGCGACGAAGCTTTTTTTTTAAATGTCCGACAGAAACATATGCCCAAATGCTTTCACATACAATAATAATAATAATATCCATTTTTAAGTTCACAGCCAAGCCAGACACTAAATTGGTGTATGAGACCCCCTTGTATCAATGGTTTCTGTAAGGGAGGCAAGTTGGAGAAGGCTATGAAGCTCTTCTATGAAATGTCCGACATAAACCTATGCCCTGATGCTGTCACATACAGTGCACTTACTAATGGTTTCTGTAAGGGAGGCAAGTTGAAGGAGGCTACGAAGCTATTCTATGGAATGCACAACAAGAACATATTGCCTAATGTTGTCACATACACTGCATTTATAGCTGGCCTCATCAAGGAAGGGCAGTGGAAGGGGGCCGCAGAAGTTCTTCATGAGATGCTGGATAAGGGTTACAATCCAAATATTATCACATACAATGTTCTTATTGTTGATCTTTGCAAAGAAGGGAAGCTTTAAGAAGCTCTGAAGTTGTTAGATGTTATGGCCGAAATAGGTGATCAACCTAGTGGCATCACATATAATACACTTATAGACGGGTTTTGCAATGTGGGTATATTTTGGATGCACATTTTGAATATTGTTGTCATCACCTTGGCATCTGATAAAAGGAAACATGCTCTCAACATAAGATTTCAACATCACTGTTAACTTGAAACTGTTAAAGGAGCACTGCCACAGGTAGCTACAGTGCCTCAGACCTGTAATGGTGGTCTGGAACCTCTGTAGTAGCATCTAAAGCCTGCGGTCATGGGAATCAAATAGACTGGGCCGAATTTTCAGAGCACTTTTGCATTAAGGGTATTGCTCTTTTGTTTGGCAAGGTGTGTGTATATATACTTGTTTGGCGCTGGAAAAAATTAAGTGGGCCAACCCATGTAGTAGGGTCGACTCTTGGAGACAAATTTTAATATAAACGCTATACCATTTTGTGTTGGCCGACCCTTTTGGTTGAGCATTGCTTGGTTTGAAGTTCTGATATTTTGACGTGGCTGTTTGGAGCTTTCATTGTATGCAGGGGTTGGAGGGTCTTGATCATAAATTTGGGGGCAACGTTTACTTGGAATTACATTTGAAGACAGAGCAAACCCATCGGAGGCTTGGGGTCTGATCGTGCAGTTTTGAGGCCCACTTGCTTATCTGTGGGAGGGATCTTTTGAAAGTATTGCGGCTATCTTTGGGAGGGATCTTTTGAAAGTGTTGTGGCTATGCTTTGAAAGGGAGGGATCTTTTGAAAGTATTGTGGTCGTGCTTTGAAATGTCACACCATTATTGGTAAATTTGGAAGGCTGAATTTTATCTTTTGAGGATTTCTCTAGCTTGAAAGGGGTCCACGGAGCATAATGAGATGGTTGGCTTATGTTGGGAAGTTTTATCACAGTTCTAAGCTTTTGTGATATGAATTCACTTGGAAAGTTCCCTTGCATGACTCAGGGGAACTCTATTCAAGATGAGGATGTGGATTAACATTGATGGTATCTTTTGGAGCATTCTTGAGCACATTGGACCACATTGTTTGGGAAGGTTATACACTTATGGGCTTGTCGGCCCACTTTGGACGGTTTTATCATTGTTTTGAAAACCAATTGAAGGATTATTGTGCAATGAAGGGCCTTTGGAGGTTGGATGTTGAATCACAACCCATTTTTTCCCCTCATTTTTGGAGATAGGTAATCTTTTGAGGGCTTTGTGCCCCTAGACTTTGTACATTGGGTATTGAAAGATAATTTTGTATTATTTTAGGATGATTAATTGTTGAAGGGGGCTTTTGCCCTTCTATTGGATAACTTAGGGGATTTTAGTGTAAATTATAATATTTTATTGTGAAGGAAGTTTATAACCTTCTCTATAAATATAGGTGTACTTCCTCTCATTTTGGCATAGATTTTTGGGGGAGAAATCCCATGGTTGGAAAAATTTAAGTGGGCCAACCCATGTAGTAGGGTCGACTCTTGGAGACAAATTTTAATATAAACACTAGACTATTTTGTGTTGGCCGACCCTTTCAATTGAGCATTGTTTGGTTTGAAGTTCTGATATTTTGACGTGGTTGTTTGGAGCCGTCGCTGTATGCAGGGGTTTAATGGTCTTGATCATAAATTTGGGGGCAACGTTTACTTGGAAGTACATTTGAAGGTAGATCAAACCCATCGAAGGCTTGGGGTCTGATCATGTAGTTTTGAGGCCCACTTGCCTATCTTTGGGAGGGATATTTGAAAGTATTCTGGCTGTGCTTTGAAATGTCACAAAATTATTGGTAAATTTGGAAGGCTAAATTTCCTCTTTTGAGGATTTCTCTAGCTTGAAAGGGGTCCATGGAACATAATGAGATGGTTGGCTTATGTTGGGAAGTTTTATCACAGTTCTAATTTGTTGTGATATGAATTTACTTGGAAAGGTACCTTCCATGACTTGGGGAGAACTCTATTCGAGATGAGGATGTGGATTAACATTGATGGTATCTTGTGGAGCATTCTTGAGCACATTGGACCACATTGTTTGGGAAGGTCATACCCTTATGGGTTTGTCGACCCACTTTGAAGGGTTTTATCATTGTTTTGAAAACCAGTTGAAGGATTATTGTGCAATGAAAGGCTTTTGGAGGTTGGATGTTGAATCACAACCCAATTTTATCTCATTTTTGGAGATAGGTAATCTTTTGAGGGCTTTGTGCTCCTAGACTTTGTACATTGGACATTGAAAAATAATTTTGTATTATTTTAGGATAATTAATTGTTGAAGGGGGCCTTTTGCCCTTCTATGGGATAACTTAAGGGATTTTAGCTTAAAACATAATATTTTATTGTGAAGGAAGTTGAGCACCTTCTCCATAAATAGAGGTGTAGATTTAGTCAACGATTTATTTGGGATCCAGGTATTGAGGGACCCATTCATCATTGGTTAGCTTGGAGGCACGTCGTGGTACAATGGTTTATTTGGCATCCTGGTATCAATTTACACGTCTTTGTAGTGGGCATATATAGGTGGCTTGAGGGCAAGCAATCTTGGGGTGGGAGAATTTGTCATGTCCTTATTTTTATTTTCCTCTATAGTACAACTAAGGTGGATTTCTGGGGCACAAGATGGCCAGGTCATGGGAGAAAGCTTATGCCATCAGGGGTTTCAAGGGAGTTTTGAGGATTTTTTACGGGATTTGATGACATTCGCTTGGCATATTCTATCATCTGCACAACTTGTCTTTCCTTCCATTGCATTCTGACAACTTTCGGAAAACACGATTATTATTGAGCCTGACTTAGCAAATTTCATTTGAGGTTGCATTCCGGGAGAAATATTTAATGAAATGCCTCAGCGTAATAGCTCGTTAGAACCAGAATGAGAATATCTGTAGGATGGGCTGCTGAGAAGGGACTTCTAGTGGCTGGAGAAAGTATGGTGGGAGTTTTACCATTTTCCTTGATTAAAAATGGTTTTAATTAGTCATTTAATTAAAGAAAAATAATTAGTGGGAGGAAAAAGGCCAAAAGTGACTTAAGTGAAATAAAATAAAACTGAAAGTCACTTAAGATAAATTAAAAGCCACTTAAGATAAATTCAATGGAGGAGCTTCTAGAATAATAATAAAATAAGATGCTTCTAGATGCTTGGATTATTATCCATAAGATCTATAAAAGAGGAGGAGGAGATCATTTGGAGACATCTTGGAGTTGAGTATTTGTTTCTTGTGAGAGTTCTGAGAACCAGGAGTTCCCAGCGTCGGTTGTAGCCCCAGGACGGAATCCTCGGGTGATGCAGTGAGAGTGGTCGAGAACCCTTCTCTCCCTTTGGTGAATTCATTCAGAATTCACAGGTTGTTGCTTATTGTTTCTCAATATATATTTTGGAGGCCCAGTTTCAGCGTGTAGCAAATATTTGTCAAATACCAATGGTATCAAGGAGGGTAGAAAAATGTACAATCATGGCTAAATATCTAAAATTGGTATTATTTAATTACAATAATAGATTATAAAATGAATTAAATATAATGTTAAAAGGGAATATATTGCATTGTATTTAAAATGTATGGTATGCTAAATAAGCTAATAACATATAATTTGATGGAAAACTAAGACTTTGAGAAGAAAAACCATATATAATATTTTTATTATTGTTTAAACGACCCTTTTTATGTTTTTATCTTTTTCATGACATCTTAAAAAAATGAAAAAGCATGAAAAAAACTAGAATTTAAAAAAATAAAAATAAAAATATTTAAAAAAAATGAAAAATGGTTAAATTTTTTTTAATAATAAGTAAATAATTTATAGTTTAAAAAATTCAAAATATTAAAATATTATTTCTCAAAAAAGAGTATTACTATTAACACCATGTTGGCTTGATGGGGTCTGACCCAAGTTCAGAAGTGTTTTAACCAAACAAATCCCACAGCTACCGGCCCTTTCGGCAACAGTCCGCAGAGCTCGAACTGAAGTCTCACCCGAGGTAGTAGGGGAGGGTGCTGGAACCATGTTTCTGCATCCTAGGGATGTCTTGATGAGCTATGGAGGGGTCATGAATCGATCTAGGCCTTTGCGCCAATCTGCATTGCTATCAGGCCTCCACATAGATCCACAACAAGGTGCTTCTTGATTCTTCGTTTTAGCGAGTTTATTATAGATCAAATCTAATTATTAAGGTCTTTAAGCAAACATTTAACAGTTATACCCAGAGCGCGCATTCATAAATCTTACATGTTTGCATAAACTCATAACATAGCATAAACATAGAAATCATAACAGATGCATAAACCAGAATAAAACCAGATCTGCGATATTTCATAACCAACTTAGCTTTTATTAATCCTCATATCAGTACATTCCACTTCTGCCCTGCACACTCAGCTGCAGGGGTCCACGCACATAGTTGCAGACTCTACCAGGCCTCTGCACACACAGCTGCAGAGCCTTGATCTCCTACTACAACCCTCGACTTCCACTTATAGACTCAAAACAATATATCGTGCTCAAAACCCATAACATTCAAGATCTATCAAAAACTACCTTCTACCCTTAGAGCCTTGCTCTATTTATACATTCTCATGGTCCGCGGACCATGGGTAGGCCGACTCACTTTCTATTTTCTTACATTATTTTCGGGCGGACAACCCTCTGACTTGACTCATTACAATTCGCACTCTGCGCACTTCGCCGAGCTTTTGCCACATTTTTACCCAAAATTGCGGGCTCTAAGCCCCATACCCGTTACGCGGGGTCTCCGCTACCCAATACACCACTTTTTGAAATAGGTGTAAAAGCAACATTATGTACCACTTCAAAAAAAATGAGAACTCTCCACTTAAAGTTAGTAACTCTATTGCTTCACCTATGTAGCGAACTTCTTCTTTTACCAAGTGCTTTGCCTTGATTTATCATATTATCCATTTGGTTTTTGTTGCAAATTTGTTTCAAATTACACCTTCCCATTGAGAGAATTTTGGTCCCCAAAATCTTATCCACAAAGGATATGGAAGCACAAGGCCCCCACTTGTCTCCCCAAGCCTATTACTCCATCATTTATTAGCGACGTTTTCTTCTTGTTTGTCTCCATCAATATGTTTGCTTGCCCCTATTTCATTGTTAATGAAGATATTATTCCTATTCATTTGTGGTCTTAGATAAAGTAGACCTTACCACCTTAACAAAGAAATATTTGTTCTATCTCTTGTAGAAAGTTACATCATTGTCCCAAAAGTAAGGGCTACCATATATCATTTCGCATGCATCCATTGACACAACATTAGATTCTAATTCAATGGCATAATCAACATGAATGACAAATCTAATTTCACATCTCTTTATGATTCTCATTGATCCAGGTGGATGTTGGTGGCCACCCACCTATCCCATTTGGACCCCCACAACTGTCTCTTTTAGTTTTTCAGTTTCCGTAATTGTAGCACAATTTACTATTTCTAGCAATTTTTTCGGGTCCTGAACTTCCGGAGCCGTTTTGAGGCCCTAAACAATGTTTTTTGGGAAATCTGGGGGCAACATGGGTCCATGGACCCA
>APFE030606264.1:37762-101004 GCA_000404065.3 Pinus taeda
GCAAGCTCATATCACAGACCAGGAAATTCATCTGTATGGTTCACTCCCAAAGTAAGGGGAAGATCGTTGCTACATCCATGACCACCGCAAAGGGTTCCTCCACACAGTAGCAGCAGCAAAGGGATACGGTCATGACAGAAAACAGGAACAACTTCTCCTCACCCATAGGGGTACCACACAAGCTTCAGGTGGGCAACAAAGTCTGGTTGCATCGACAGAAAGAACGCCTTACCAGAACCCATCAGAAGCTCAGACCACTCCAACATGGTCCTTACAGCAGTACCAAGCTTATGGGGAACAATGCTTTGGAGCACAGCATTCCTCCATCCCTTCACCTGCACCAAGTGTTCAATGTGGACCGTCATCGACCATGCTTCCCACCATTACTGGACACATCAGACAGTGCAGAACAAGTTCAGCAGATGGAGGAACTCAACGCAATGGGGACCATTGCTTCCTAAGGGGGGAGGAATGATCTAGGTGGATATTGGTGGCCACCTGCCAAGTCTATCTGGACCCCCATCATTGTCTCTTTCAGCATTTTCAGTTTCCTTAATTGTAGCACAATTTACTATTTTTAGCAGTTTTTCGGGTCATGAACTTCCGGAGCCGTTTTGAGGCCCTAAACGACGTTTTTTGGGGAATCCGGGGGAAACATGTGTCCAAAAAATGGACCGATGTTGCCCATTCCAACAATGGTAGTTCTCGAATAGATCTTTCTAACGAGCTATCATATGCGTCAAACGGAGATCGTATGCCAAAGTTATGACCCCGGGAAATTGATGTACCAATTTACCCAAAACGGGGCCCACAATTTGGCGTTTTAGCTTCTAAGGGTTGGTTTTGGAATGTGAAGGGTTTTCCATTGTTTCTCAATAATAAATAGGCCTTCGAGCCTCATTGTAACAAAAAGTTCGGAACAGTTCAGAGACATGTAGCCGCACATCTCTTCTCAGAGATAAGCTACCATCGTCCTAGTTGGTTTACTCCAATTCTGGTTGTAAGCATATTTCGGTATTTTCCATTAATGAAATGAAGTGTAATTTCCATTGCATCTCTTTATTTATGGTTATCGCATCTCTGTATTTATGGTTATCTCTGTAATCTATTGCGTTCCTATTTAAATCCGGATCACTCATGGTTGATTTATCTAAGTATCCAACCCAATAAACATGGTTGTTTACTAGATCATAAGTTTGTATACCTAAATCATCTACAAAGGATTTAGAAATCAAATTATATTGAGAACTATTGTCAAACAAAGCATTTATCGTTTGGTCCTTCATTTGAGCTTTGATTTAGAATAGTATATTATGTATCCACTTGCTTTGATTTCATCCACATTGAAGTATTTTTTTATACTTTTGTTTTTCCCATTGGATTTGTACCATTTTGGATGTAATAATTGTGGATGAAGTTTTCAACACTTCTCATCCATATTCTCTCCACATTATGGTGTTTGCAATGCATGTCAAAATCTTTTCCCTATTGGCTTATCACTAAAATCTTTTGCCTTTGGTCTTGTTGGTATCTTGTTCACGCTTTTACCATTGTCTCTTTTTTGAAATCCAAATAAATGTAGAGAGCTTTGTTACTTGTATCACTTATGCTTTTCACACTGAAAGGTTGTATTTTCTTTTAGATGTGGATGAATAATCCTCCAAGTTACTTCACCACTACCCTAGGCTCTTCCAAAAAGATACCCAACCTAATGGCCTAGTTTCAAAATTTGGTCATGCATTTTTGTACACTTATCCTTTATCTTTTCGAAAAAATTTTGTTTTAGGAGTTGTTCATCTTCATAGACTATGAGATAGGGTTGAATTCAATATTTTCTTGAAATCCTCCAATTTTGTAACCATGAAATTCTCACCTAGCCACAATGCATCTACATAACTAGTAAAACATGTATAGAAATTTCCAAACTAATAAAAGATTTTTTTTCTTTTTCTTTTATTGGATAATGGCCAAAATAAACTTCCAATTGTTTTCACCAGCAATTGAAGTTTTCATCATTAACTTGATTATCATAAGTTGGTATTTCAAGTTTTCCTTCAACCTATGATGTAATATTGAAAGATGAAGGAACATGGTTGTTATTAGTTGAGTCTCCAAGCTTCTTGCCTTTGGAGTCTTCTAGGCTATCATTTTCTTCTTCATGTTCAATCTTCACTGAGTGTCCTTCCTTATCCTTCATGACCAACAATAGTGTTACCATTTCAGTCAATGCAACAACTCTCTGCCCTAGCCAAGTAAACTTGACTTACAAATCTTCTCTGTCATGTTCTTCATAAGAAGTTCCCACAATTTTGGGTTTTTTACTTCTCACTATACCTTATAACAATGCTTTTCCACTTTCTTAGTACCAACTAAAATTCATTGTCAAATTGAGATTAAGCTTCTCATAATACCAATTCATTAGCAACAATAAATATCTTTGTTCATCTCTAATTTCAAACCTTGCTCTTTTATCTTTTTCTTTTATTTGTAGTGCTAAGAACAATGTCCAATAAAAGAATAAATCCACTCTATCTCAAATGGTAATGGAATACCACACTATTTATTGAAATACTCAACCCTAACACGTTTATCAACAACCCATCTAGTCACACGCTTCACTTCCATAGCCGAAAACTTCTAATTTACCAAGTACTTTACTTTAATTTGAGTAATTAACCATTCAGTGTTTTGCAGATAATTAACGAAGTAATGATAATATTAATTTTATTTATAAATTTAATTCTCAAAAATTATTAACATATATATATTATATATATATATATATAATATATATATAATATATATATATATATATATATATATAGATATATATTATATATATATAATAACATATAATCTCCTCTTTTCTTCGAAATCCATTCCAAATTTGTATCAGAAGTATTGCATAATAGTTTAAAAGTCCTTATATACAATGATGATACAATTGAGAGTGGTCATATTCCAATAACAACGCCTAATAATCCCTGCAATAATACAATTGGGAGTGGTCATAGTCCAACAACAACCCCCTAATAAGATATTGCATGTTTGATTATGAAACCAATAATCCACTTATTTCCCTTCCCTTCTAAACTATTCCATATTTAAAAATGTTTACATGCTGGGCTTAGAATAATAATATTTAAGAATACTTGCATGCCATGCTTAGAACAATAATGTTTAAGAATATTTGCATGCCATGATACCTTTCAAAATGTCAAACGGAAAATAATGGTGTCGACTGTCATCTTGAAAACACTCTAAATATCTTCATGGATTATTGGGAGGATTACCTTTCAAAATGTCACACAATTAATAATGGTGGCAATTGTCATCTTGAAAAAACTTTAAATATCTTCATGGATTCTCGGGAGGATTAATTGATGGATGACTTTTTTCCAAGGATCAGGGTCAGTGAATTTCTACAGGTTTTAGGGCCCTAAGGAGCGGGTCACACGACAAGCAATTTCAATCTTTATCTGCACAACCCCAACATAGTGGCAATGATGGCTATTGCAAGGATGAGGGAAATGCTTTCAGATGTCTATACGAAAGAATTCAATACTTAATGCTCCTTCCACACTTTGAATGCCACTGGCGACTCACATATTAAAACACTCTGTCAGACCAATAGGCTTACAGAGGTAATGGAGACCTTCAAGCATCTGCTTTCAGCGAAATCTAATCCCACCACCACCACCTGTAATCTTTTTGTTAAGTATGCTTGTTCAACAGTAGCGACATCAATCAGCATTGTGCGTTTATAGACTTATAGTCGAAGCAGACATTATTCCAAATCTCATTTCTCTAAGCATTGTTATCAACTGTAACTGTGAAACATGTAGAACGGATTATGCTTTCAAAGTGTTTGAAGACGTGGAAGCACATGGCTATATTACAGATGTGGTAATATTCAATAACCTCATCAAAGGGCTTTACAGGACGGGCATAATGGAGGATGTTGTTATACTGTTCAATCAAATGGTGAACAAACAATAGCTTCCTGATCTTTTTACCTATAGCACCCTAATAGATGGGCTCTGCAAGAGAGGAAAAACTCACGAGGCGTTTGGATTCATAGTTGTTATGCTACAAAGGGTCATGAGCCCAACACTATTAAATTTACTACGCTCATGGAATGAAATCGCAAAGGTAACCTCCAGGAGGCCAATCAACTACCATATTTTATGTTAAAAGAAGGGCACATCCCCAGTTTTATTGCATTTAATGCTTTAATCGATGATTTCTGTAAGAGAGATAAGTTGGAGGAGGCTACAAAGCTCTTCTAGGAAATGCCGAATAGAAACATATGCCTTGATGCTGTCCATATAATTTGCTTATTGATGGTTTCTGTAAGAGAGGGAAGTTGGAGGAAGCCAGGAAGCTCTTTCATGAAATGCCCAACATAAACATGCGCCCTAATGCAGTCACATATAATGCGTTTGTTGATTGTTTTTGTAAGGGATGGAATTTGGAGGAGGCTATGAAGCTCTTTTATGAAATGTTCGACAAAAACATATGCCCTGATTCTGTTATGTGATAGATGGTTTGTCACATACTGTGGACTAATCGATTTTTTTTTTTTTTTTTTTTTTTTTTTTTTTTTTTTTCCTGTAAGGGAGTCAAGTTGGAGGAGGCTACCAAGCTCTTCTATGAAATGTCTCACAAAAACATATCTCTTAATTTTGTTATATATGGTGCTCTAATAGATGGTTGACCCGAGAGACTTATTCTACAACCTAGTGTGAAAGAGATGTGTAAGTATGTCCGTGCTCAATTTGGAGTTGACACGTGTCCTTCTTGAAATAAAAATAAAATATTCTCTATAGAAAAGAAATGTCAGCGATAAAAGAAAAAAATAATGCTATGCATGTTTAATTAGTTGTCCAAGTGACCTGGTCCTAATATATTACACATTGTTTTTTTGGCACTCTAAAATAAGTTTGCATCTAAAGAAAAAATTGATCCCTCCCAGCTCATGTGAAATCCATGCTTAAGATGGATCTATGCTGGTTTATGTAAAAGGAGCAAGTTGGAGGAGGCTGAAAAGCTCTTCTAAGAAATGCTCGACAGAAACATATTCCCCGATGTTGTCACATACCGTGTGCTTATCGATGGTTTTTGTAAGGTAGGGAAGTTGGAGGAGACTACAAATCTCTTCTATAAAATGTCCAAGAAAAACATATGCCCAAATGCTCTCACACACAGTGCTTATCGATGGTTTCTGTAAGGGAGACAAATTGGAGACAAGTTGAAGGGGACTAGGAAGTTCTTCTATGGAATGTGCAACAAGAACATATTCCCTAATGTGGTCACATATACTGCATTTATTGATGGCCTCTTCAAGGAAGGGCAATGGAAAGAGGATGCCACATATACTACATTTATTGATGGCCTCTTCAAGGAAGGGCAATGGAAAGAGGATGCCAAAGGGCTTCATGAGATGTTGGAGAAGCGGAACAATCTGAATGTTATTACATACAATGTTCTCTTCGTTGTTCTTTGCAAAGAAGGGAAGCTTCAAGAAGCTCTCCAATTGTTAGATGGTATGGTTGATATAGGTGATCTACCTAATGATGTCATAAATAATACACTTATTAGTAGTTTTCCAATTGCAAGGTGGGTAATCTAGATTCTAGAGAAAGCCAAGGAACTCTTTCAAGAGATGTTGGAGAAAGGTTTCCTGCCTAACCTAGGCCTCTTTACTACATTAATGGATGGAATCTGTAAGCATCAGAGGCAAGACAAAGCTTAACAGATCTTTATGATATTCAGTAGCAAGCTTCGAGCCTTGATGATGTTACATATAGCACATTGATGGATGGACTCTGCAATGTTGGTAATCTTAACAAGTCAAAGTTATACAACGTGATGAAAGAAGCAGTCCAAGAGGCATCATGACTACATTCACACTGTCATAGATGATTATGCAGGGAAGGCACACCCCAAGAGGACAAGCTATCTGAAAAAGAATTGGAAATTCAATGTAATGAAGTGATCTAAGTGGAATTCCCAATCAGTACACCTGGTGTTTACTCTGAAAACACATTTCATTAATGGTTTAGTGGGTTGCACATCCTGATTAAATATACCAGTTCATCAATCAAAAATGGAATTGGCTTTAACAGCTACTGTGCTGCAACTTGCAACTGATGAAGTGCCCCAAGAAAATTTCAATGATATTTTTCACAATAATAATCTAGAATTGGTTTAATAAAATGGTTAGTGGCTTGTCATTGCCATTGATTAGTATACCTTGTGAACTCTAATGGTGAGTTGCACTTAAATGGATTAACCCAGTTCTATGTCTTTTTTAACTGAGGATTGTTTGCTCTTTTGTAGTTTTCTTTAGAATGCCTCCTTTTTGTTATGTTTTCGACTCTTGAGATTGTGTAAAATATTTTTGTTTCATTCATTGAATTTCCAAACACCATATTTATCTTGTACTTTTTCCCATTATAGGATACAAAAGTAGTAATGATTATCACAACATGTTTTAATTATAATGCATGTTTTTTAATTAGACACCTTGATTGTCTAGTTTCTGCTGTCCAAATTGTAGTATTTGAGACAACTATTATTTCTGTGTTCTTGATCAACTAGCTTTCATGGGTATGCTTCTTGGAAGGAATCGATTGGGGACCATTCCATTCTTTTAGGAAGCACAAGAATGGTTAAGACAAAAAACCATTTTCTCTGTTAATATTATTAGGGTGTTTCTCAATTTCTTGGCTTCTTTGATAGGAGTAGAGTGGTGGTGCCTTTGACTAAAAAGTTTTATCTCATTGAAGTAATGGTTTGTGTTAGATATATGCTCTTTTAATTTGGTAGGATAGGAATGATTGCTTTGGCTTGTTACAATAAAATATTGCACTTTAATGGAAAGCCTCAGTGACAAAGACAATGAGTAACATGGGAGAGTTATTACTATCACCTCAACAATTACTGCTTTCATTTTAGTGATGGATGCTATAATGAATACAAAAATATAAATAACATTAAATAATAATTAATAATATTTTTTTTCTCTTAAATCATGGTAAATCGATAACTTGTTAAATCATGGTGAATCGGTAACTTGTTAAATCACTTGTTAAATCATGGTGAATCAGTAAGTTGTTGGAGTAATCTAGGGGAAGTAAGTTGTTGGAGTAATCTAGGGGAAGCCCAGGATCAATCTTCAAGTTGCCACTATAACATCAAGGGTATATCCAACAACCCACAAGCTAGATATACTAATAACTTATGACTTAGCAAGGGTCAAGACACATCAAACTTCAGGCAGGGCTCTATCCCAAGAGTTGCCTACTCTTTGAGTGTAAGGATCTATGAAACGTTTTCCTTTTCCCTGGAGTTCCCAGAAATTCTTTTGCTCATTTACCCATTCAACAGTGGAATAACATATTCTGTAATATTACTTTTTAACATAATATCATCATTCATTTAATGAGCAAACTTAATGTTTATTCAATCAAAGCTACCACATTTTTCAAGTAATCAATCTCTAGAATATATTTTAAAATTCAATAGGTTATATATCCTATGTTGCATGAGATTCTCGAACGTGGGAACAGATTCCAAAATTCAATAGGTTATATCCTATGTTGCATGAGTTTCTGGAACATGGGAACATTGGGAACTTGGGTGCGGGTGTCTAGAATGGCTAGAGGTTTCCCTAAAATTTACAAGAAACAGTGAATCAGTGAATCAGAGCGATAATATTATATAATAAAAATATAAAATATAACCTAAAAAAAATTTTTATTAATATATATATCAAAATTATATTGAATCAAAATACAAATTAAATCAATTTAAATATATAAATAATAAATATATAAACTCTCTTATATGTAAATATATTCTTTGGGTGTCTCTCTCCCTCCCTTAGTCTCCTCCTTTTATATGTATAAAATGTCAAAGTTCATTATTAGTTCTCTCACAAGTTTCTCTAATTATTCTTAGGAGAAAAAACAACTCTAATGTTTAAGCATTCACTGTGAGATACAATATGCAAACACAATTTTCTGTGATATATATATGTATACATAAACAACAAAAGAAATACTCATAAACATGACATCCCAGATATTGTCTTTACGTCGAGGTGCCACACGCTTCCTTAACCCATCAAGAGATTGCTCCAGTTTGAGGATGTCTTTGGTCATTCTTCTTACGAAGGTTTCAACATAAGCTCATGTTTTATACGCAGTTCAGCATATTTCTCTATAGAAATTGTATTCCCAACCCAAAAAACTCCGAAACTCTAAAAAAAACAGTGTTCAAAACCTGGGAACTTTCCCAAGCGGCTGCTAAAAAAGTAATGTTCCGAGTTACATAACTCCAAAGAGCACAAAAACTATTGAAACAGATTTCCTACCTTTTAAGAACAGTTCCGGTGTAGGAAAGGTTATATCCCATGGACCGCTATATACCCAAAATACCAATGATCAGAAATAAAATATGCAGTGCACAATTAAGGTCTCATTCAATTTCTAATTAAAAAAACTAAATACCTTTGTTGTCAAACTATCGGACGAATCAGTAATGACGTTGGGACCCACTCCTCTGCAATCTGCTTCAAGGCCCACACTATCTCAGAAGATTTCTGCTGCTATTCGGTTGATCTGGGCTCTCCTTGAATCTTCGGTTATGCTTCAAAGCCCGCAATTGCTTAAGGAAGTAATACGCCTGGTTACAAGTCTCTTCCACACCGAATTATTTTGGACGATTGCTTCAGGAAATTCGAAATTTCCTGAATCAGTGATTTTCTGTCTCAGTCACGAACTCGGGAGACTCAACAGAAGATCGGGTCCGGTTTCTGATGTACATAGCTGCGGAGATCTGATTACAAGAAAACTAATCCAATGGGAAGACAACCGCTGTCTTGTTTTTTCTTGCTTCAAAATTCGATTCTATTCTATCCAGATTGTGTTTATAGCGTGAGGATAATTACTTCAACATGCTAAAGCTTTGATGTAGGACGAAGACTCTGATACTTTGACGACAAACTAGAACAGTGATCCAAACAAGCGCAAAAATTCGTTATGACCCAATAGGGAATCAATCCTTCGTTTTGTTTTTCAAATGCTTCATAACAAAGACCAATCCATAGAAAGCGCTGTTCACTGCCAGAACAGAGTTTGGTTTTCAAGAAGTTGCTGCCTAGAACAGAGTTTAGTCCTCACAGAAATATGCTGCCTCAATAGAACCCTTGCCCAGAACAAAGAGGACTAATAAGAAGTTGTCAACTAGGGCGGAATCTTTCATCATCAAAATTGACAAGAATGAAGTCTTAAAACCCTCAAAGCCAATGCTAAAAAACAAATGAATTGATCCATACTTGATGATTCAAATGAATTCTACCCTCCTGAATTTATAGATTTTCTTTAGACGATTGTCTCCTTAATTGATTGAGTGAAGTTCACTCAAAATCCCAACTTTGGGTTTCTTTCCCTAGCTGTCCCAAAACTTGCCTAGCTGTCCCAACTTGGGTTTCTTGGATACTTTGGGGTTTTCTTTTTTATCAAGGACTATAGCCTACAGGATGGATAAGCTCTCGAGCAATTAGTTTCTTGAGAACATTGCAATCCCCCTTCCTGAGTCCTGACACTGCTTGTCCTCAAACAATGACAAGTCCACAAGATCGATGTACTACACCCACTGGAAAGTACTCTTGGGAATGTCCCGTAAATTTCGAGGCCTAGTCTGCTTTCTTGTGTCTGCTTACTCGAGGTTGCCTCTCAGGATACTAGATGACTTTGAATGTGGACGATCAGGTGCATATGATTGATTGGGAGAAGTCAAACCCCTACCTTGGATCATATTGATTTCCTACTACTGAAGTGTACTACCACTGCCACTTGCTAAGATACTATCAAGGGAAAATCGTCACAACTGCATAGGCCATTTTTGACTTCATCCCCACCTACTGTAAAAATTGCTTTCTGCCATTCTTGGCTTTCAAGTTCATAAAAGCACTCAATGCATGCAATCACAATAGTCCTTGGTCTGCAATGGCGACCTACATCAGGAGTTTTGCTAGCTTTGAGAATCGTTTCTGCCATGAGAACTTGTACAACAAACTTATATATACTCGACCCAAATGGAGTAGGAACACTTAAATGCACTACTTCCTCTAGGGTGGCAGCATGGTCTAGAATCTTCCCATTTGACTATAATTTAACAACCTCCTTTCTCTACCTGAACTGTCAAGTATTGCTTCAAGAGGACTGTAAACTTCGACAACAGTTAGTCAGAAGCTCTGTTTGCAGCTTCTTAATCTCAGGCCAAGTAAGCTTGCAAGCTTGCAAAGATAAAGAGGTCAACTTTTTCAATGGCCTGAGATGTTGTAGATAAGTGTTTGAAACATTCAACGAGACAAGAGTAGTCATTCCTGAGATAAATTCTAAGGCACCATCAGTGAGTTAGAAGTTTTGTGATAAATTTAATGATGTCATTGAAGTGAGATCTTTGATATTCTTAACCCTTGCATCTGTAATGCTTCCACCACGTAGCTCCAATGACTGAAGCTTCTTCGAGTATCTTAAACAACTTGTCCCATAATCTGTAATATGTGCTTCAAAAAAATCCAGATGTGTCAAGCCAGTTAGACTTGTAAGAGAATACACTCCACTGCCTGTAACTTGTATGTCCAGATTCAGAGGTTTAAGCGTTGTCAATCCAGATAGCTTTTGCAAGCCAATATCATATTATCAGTTACTTGGGTGAATGACAGGTTCAAACTTTCCAAATTTCGTAGCCTGACAAATCCAAGTTCGACAGAGAAGTGAGCCTTCTCAAACATTCCACTCCCTTGTCTCCAACTCTACAGGAATCCAAATTTAAATTCTCCAAGTTTGTCGAGTTTTTAAGATGTATTAGGCCAACATGTGTAATATTGTTATAGGTCATGTTCATAGTCTTTAAATTTAGGATTCCTTCAAGCTTTTGGCAAGACTTTATGTTGAGATACGTCAAAGCAACAAGACCTGAAATTGTATCCATGCATGCCACAATCTTCGGACAACCATCCATGTTGAGTAAAGAAAGCTTTTTCAGACCTTTCAAAGAAACGATGCTTGAATCAGTGACTGTACTTCGAGAAATTTGCAGCTCCTTCAAGTTTGTAAGCCTAGCCAGAGACTTGATATTTTAGTTCTTTATATAATTGCACCATCCAATATTCAATGCTTCTAATTTTGTAAGCCCTTTTAGAAGCAGTGATCCACCATGAGTCCCTGAGCACATCTCCAGGTCCAGGCTTGTCAAGTTCACAACTCCAGTTAAGGCACGCAAGCCAAAATTGCTTATTGCATTGCTTTTTTTAAAACTAAGTGAAGTCAAGTTTGTAAGACCTGTGGCATATTCTAGTCCAGCATCAGAAATACATTAACAATAGTTAAGATTCAGATACTGAAATTTAGACAATTTAGCAATCGTGAAAATCCTGAATATGTCATGTCTGAACTAGAAATATCAACGGCGAGGAGAGACGGTCCCTGTGTTGAAGGAATTTTAAGCCAAATATCTTCCACACCAGGGTATTCTTCCAAAAAAACATCCTGAAGATTACAGTCTTGAAATGCTTGGAGTGAAGTTCTTGTGATAACTTGAGTACGAACCAACTCATTAAAAATATTTCGACTTACATCTCCAGGAAGCATATTAAAAGAGTCCTATCTGCTAATACTCTCGCAGAATTTTTGAATGGACAACTCTAGAAAAGGAGGAGTTTTCCCGTGTTCTTTGCCAATGTCCACTGTTATGCACGAGCTCATTGGCTATCTAAGGTTGCTTCTTCTATAAGGCCTGCACGAACCACCTTGTTGGAGGTCCTCTACACTGCCTTGTTCTGTTCTTCTTGAACAAGCTCCACCCATGAGTTCTAAGTGAATATTCTCTCGAAATTGTTTTCTCCCCTTTTTTTTAAATAGGTCTAGTGAGAGATTGTCGAAGACAATGCATCATACCATGTTTATCTTGAGTGTGCATGGCTTCCTATGAGTTTTTTATCCAACTGAGAATCATTTTGGGACTGTGATTCATTAATAGTAGTCTCAAGAAGACATTTTTTATTTGTTGATATGTCGTTATTTATTTCTCTATTTCCAGCTTTAGTTATCAATTCACAAGCCTGTCCTTCAGGGCTAGTGAAAGTGGACACTGGGAATTCTTTCTCCTCCATTTCTAGTTTTTCTTCATTTAATTCCATAAATTTTCCAGTGTTCTCAAGCATGCAGGGAGAGTTCCAACAAATGTTCTGCATATGCATTGGCTGATGACTGTATGCAGGCACTGAAAAAACTATTCCACCATATCTAGCATGTAGACGAGAGGCCTGCTGACCATGTTTTGTACCTTCTCCATATCCAGTGTTTGAAGTAAGTGTTTGCAAATCATCTTCATGCTTTCCTTTTTCTTTTACTAGATCATTGCGACCACTTGTCTTCTTCTTGTAGAGCCATAACCAAACATTGTGATTGGAGCATTCCCTTGTTGTTGGGTTGTGTTCAAGGTGAAACCCAGTAGATGGAAAATTTGTCATCACACTATCAAAGGAGGTACTATACTCTGTTTTACAGTCTTGGGCTTATCATTAGATCTGGCTTTCCAAAAATTGTTCCATTTCCTTAAATCTGCTTTCTGTTGTGTGTCTAACTCCTCTAATTTTGTAAAATCCACTTTGTTCTAGTATTGCAATTTCTTGATAGTTTCCTCTCGTTGCTTTTCCAACTTCGTTAAAGATTTAGCATACTCCTTACCAAAACTCGTTTCCAGTTGGTCCATCTTCACACATCCTTCAGGATAGCAGGATTCCAACTCTAATACCAAATACAACTGTAATGATCTAGGAACCTTTTTTTTCTTTGCCCTAGGGTTTCCAGAAATTCTTTAAATTCCATGATTCAAATGAATTCTATGTTCTTGTATTTATAGATTTTATTGAGAGGATTGTTTTTTAATGGATTGAGTAAAATTTATTGAAAATCTCAATTTTGGGTTTTTTTGCCAACCTGCTTCAAAATTTGCCCAAAGATTGGGTTTTTTGGGTTGGTTTTGATCGACTTATGTATGCATGGATCACAAAACTATTTAATATGGTCCCTTTGGTGTATCAAATGAATTCGATGTTCTTGTATTTATAGATTTTATTGAGAGGATTGTTTTTTAATGGATTGAGTAAAATTTATTGAAAATCTCAATTTTGGGTTTTTTTGCCAACCTGCTTCAAAATTTGCCCAGAGATTGGGTTTTTTGGGTTGGTTTTGATGACTTATGTATGCATGGATCACAAAACTATTTAATATGGTCTCTTTGGTGTAACCATAAGTTCGACCACTACCTCAAGGTGCTCCCATGGCTCTAGGTTAAGCCTCATAGGAATTGAGCCTTGCCCAATCATGAAAAACTCGTTGCTTTCCACCATTGGATCCAAGCCCTTTCAATAATTACTAAATAATAATTATTATAATAAAATGACATGTCTCAAAAGGTATGACTATTAATGAATGGAATTCTCATATATATATATAATATATATGGACTCCATTCTACTATCATATCATATCATTTTTCATACAATATTCAATATATTATTATTTTTAAATGGATTTATCTATTACATTCCAAATATTTTGGATATTTTACTTGTGTGCTAAGTTTGACTATTACATTTAGTATCAAAGCTTTGATTCTCATTCCCTCTAGTGGCCACATTTAAAATAAGACTTTGTCTAATTTGGCATTTTTCCTCACAACCTTTAGAGTTTCTCTAAATTGAATCGTTGACCAAAACCAACACTTGGCCACTCATAGTTCATAATTTATTGTTTACTGTAGATTTAAAGGTAAACAAAAAAGGGGAATGTAACAACCCTGGTAAAAAATCCATGTAATAAAGTTAATAAAGGCAAAATAATAACGAAGGTCATGAGACACATATTCCAAGCTGAATGTTGGGCAAAACATCTTAGCAGGTGTTCATTTGGTTTATTATGGCTAAGGAAATTGGCAAAGGCAATGGCTTTGACTTTGGAAAGACATGAGACATTAATTGACATTTTATTTAAGAAAATAATGGAAATTAAGAGAAAAAGAAGGTGAAAGGTCACAGGTTGCATGTCAGGAAGAAAACGAAGGAAAATAATGGAAAATAAAGAAAATAAAGGCCTCATTAATAAAAAGGCATCTCAGGATTAGTTGGTACCTTTTGTCAGTTCAGTTTTGGAGCTCTCTCTCTCTACTCTCTCTCTCTCACTTTTGGACACTTAGAGCATTCTTGGAGCACTCTAGCATTGGATCAAGGAAAGAAAAGGAAGGACAAAGAAGGCAAAAGGGAAGCAAAGATCAAACAAAGAAAGAGCGAGATCAAGCGGATAAAACGTGATTACTTGTAGGTGTTGAATTGCATGTGGGATAGTCTTTATAGATTTGACATGCATGGTGTATGCATGTGTGTTGTTGGTTCTCTTGCTGCCATTGGCATGGCTTTCTCCAAGTGTGATAGTGTTTTTTCAGCCTTGCCTTGCCATTTCCGAATAGCCATGGTGTGGTGGGTTCTCTCATATTTGGTTGAGCTGGATTGTCAAATGGAATTGAAGCTGAGTGGGGTGGTCTCAAGATTATTTACAAGGCCTAGGAATCCTGGGATGGGATACACGGTAAAGCCTCATTGTGAACACCTCAATTGAGCCTCGAAATCCTCGATCGACGAATGACAGAATACACGGTAATTCTCAAAGGTGAATACCCTTGATTGGGCCTAGGAATCATGGGATGGGATACATGGTAAATCCCAGAGGGTGGTGACCTTGTAGGCCTAGGAATCCCTTGGTCGGTAATGGCGAGACACACGGTAAATCTGAGAGGTTGAGACAAACAAATTCCTCATAATTTAGGTGGAGAGATCCTAAGGCATTCATGCTTGTTTAGGGCCTAGTTATGTGGTGGGGATTGCCGTAAATTCTAGTTGTATTGGTGAGGGTTCGGGACTAGGAATCCCTTGGTGGGATATACGGTAAAGCGTGAGGAAGCCCTAGTTTTGTTGCGAGTCCCACATTCATGCTTGGAATATGGCATGAGGGTGATTGGGTGAAACAAATATTTGGTTCAACCCAATCTATGGTCGGGTGGTTCGTGGAAGTTCCAAATCTGGTTGGTTTATGCATTCATTAATAAGAGCTCCTTCTCCTTGGTATTTCATGTGTAAATGTATTGGTTCATATGTGATTTTTATGGTTATTGTATCCTTGTTATTTATGTTGGTTATATGCTGGTTATGAGTATGTTTTATGATAGGCTTGATGTATTAATCTCATCATGTTTTTATTAAAAAATGAATATACAATGAATATATGACCTAATAGATGATAATGCAGCTATTGTGATAAGACATCAATGCTTCTTTACAAATCTCAAATAAGTATGAGAACCCTATGCTCAAATCTATTGCTATGACCTGTAGATTACATATTTGTGACATGTTTAGCGAAATGCCTCTCGTGGCTAGTAGGGGCCAAACCAAGTACTTGTAACCATGATTGCATTAGCAACCTTATTCCATTGATATTTATCATTTCTGAAAGTTTGATGATGTTTTGGGTAGTGGCTTGAAACCTATCCCTAAAATTATGGCTTAGAATCTGCGATCACTAGCTCAGAACTAGCTGAAAAAGTCTACAGCCATTGGCATGCCTTGTTGTGGGAGCGACTGGAAGGCCTCAGTGGCATGCATAGCTGGTCATGGGAGTGGCTGAGGGTCCAGATCAATAAAATGTGGGAGAAACATCCTAGTGGGTGTTGATTCAGTTTATTACGGCTAAGGAAATTGGCAAAGGCAAAAGTTAAGACTTTGGAAAGGCATGAGGCATTAATTGACATTTTATTTATGGAAATGATGGAAATTAGGAGAAAAGGAAGGTGAAAGGTCACAGGTTGCATGTGAGGAAGAAATTGTAGAAAACTAATGGAAAATGAAGAAAATAGAGGCCTCATTAATAAAAAGGCTTCTCAGGATCAGTGTGTAAGCTCTTGGCTCATACTTGTCAGTTCAGTTTTGAGCTCTCTCATTATTCTCTCTCTCTCATACTCTTGAAGGCTTAGAGTTTTCTTGGAGCACTCTTGGATAGTGTGGCATACTTGGATTTTTGGAGCAAGAAAGCAAAGGAAGAGTAGGAAAGCACAAGTGAACATCAGGATCAACAACTATAACGAGTTTTTCTTTCAGGTACCAAGTTGCATGTATGTTTTCCTCACTAGTTTTGACATGTAGGGCACATGCATGTGGTTTGTTGGTCATGATCTGTCACTAGCATGGAGGATTTCCTGAATTGACAGTAGATTTTCCTAGCCTTGCCATTTCCTAGATATCCATGGTGTTGTGGGTTTATTTATTTATTTTTCTAGTCGGTTCTCATGTTTCCTTAGCTTGGGTTGAGTTATTAGTTCTTGGAGCCTTGGTTGGACAAACACTCCAGAAGCCTTATAACTGCTTGGGTTGAGTTAGTAGTCCTAGCAACCTTGGTTGGACAAACCCTCTGGAAGCTGGGTAATAGCTTGGGTTGAGTTACTAGTCCTCGAAGCCTTGGTTGGAAAAATGCTCTGGAAGCCCTTGGTGGGTTGAGTTACTAGTTCTCGAAGCCCTGGTTGGACAAACACCCTCGAAGCTCGGTAAAAGTTGTGGGTCGAGTTACTAGTCCTAGAAGCCTTGGCTAGACAAACGCTCTGGAAGCTTGGCCACAACCGTGGGTTGAGTTACTATTCCTAGGAGCTGGGTTGGAACAAACGCTCTAGAATCCTTGGAAGGCTAGGATGGAGACCAATCTGATGATGGTTTTGTGATGTCCAACTATGGGGTGGAATCATTATTTGATGGGTTGAGGTGGATGGCCTCTGGAAGCCCAGGATGAGTTTTGATTGATGTGTTAAATGAGATCCCACATTCATTCTTGGAATATGGCACGAGGGTGCATGGATAAAGAGAGATTTGGCTCAACCATTTTATGGTCGGGTGGAACGTAGAAGTCCCATCCCAGGTTGGATTTTCCATCATCAATAAGAGGTTATTTCTCCTTGTATTTCTATGAGCATTATACTGGATTATATGAAGTTTATATGACGGTGAGTTCATTGGTATTTATGTCCTTATTATGTTGGTTATGTATATGTTTTATGACAACAGCTATGTATGGCTCTCATCGTGTTTCTACTAGTATATGAATGAACAATGTATCTATTACCTAATGGATGGAATGATAGTTAATGTGTTGAGGCATCAATGCTTCATGGCGAATCTCAGATAAGTATGAGACCCCTATGATCAGATCTATTATTTACACCTATAGTTTACATATTCATAATATGTTTGACGAAATGCATGTCATGGATAGTAGGGGTCTAGTCAAGGTCTTAAACAAGTATTTGCTCTAGTATTGTTATTTCCATGTTATTTTACTAATTTGAAGAGATGGTTCAATTTTGGGTAGTGACCTGGGCTCTGGACCTGAAAAAGAGGCTCAAATCCTGGGGTCGTTGGCATAACACTGGAAAATTGGTTCTTCGAACGTCGAAAGGCAAGCCTGTGAGAGTGGCTCGGAAGGCAAGCCTGTGAGAGCGGCTTTGGGTTTTTGGACTTTGTCATGCTTATAGCATGAGAATGACTGAATCTTAAGTTGTCAAAAATCTCAGTGGGACCCAAGGGAAAGTTGTCTGAAGCGTTGGATTGGTTCTTGAGGGTCTTGAAGCTGATGTTGAATGTTTGTATGGTGTGTTTATGTCGATTCCACTTCCTTAATGTAACTTAGGAGGTCGAATCATATCATAGTGGCATGTTGTCGCATGTTTACCCCGACTGGTCGGTTGCTTGTGTAGATGTAGAAGGAGGGTGTTACAAAGTGGTATCAGAGAGTGGTTGCGATCTCCTTGGGCTGCGTGTTGATCATGTTTTCATGTTGGCTGCATATGTGTTCCTTATGCATGTAGTCCATGTGTTTGTTGCATTTGCATGGTGTTGATCATGGTTGTAGTAATGTCACCATGTGAATGTTGAAGGTGTTGTCGTGGAGTATGTCTTCATGTGTATATGCTTGTATATGCATTTGTCATGCACGTCAGTGTTCACATGTTATTAAGTGCACGTGATGTGGTTGTTGTTGTCATGCATGAGGCCATGGTTTGTGTAGTTGATATGGTCATGCATTGATGATTGAACTCTAGCTAGAATGATGTGTATATGGTTTCGTACTCGTGTTATATGTCTATATGCAGTTGTTATGCATGTATGGTCTTGGTTGTAGTTATGCATTAATAATAGGTCAAAAATGCCTTGTGATGTCATTGAATGCAATTTATATCATCATGATGCTATTGGTTGTTATGATGCCAATGTGTTGGCTAAGATAGAGCATGAGATGCAAATCACCAAAGTGAATTCACAACATTGGACCTTGGGGTAAGAGTAGATCATCATACAGATATTGTATGTTTGGCATGCAGTATGTAAGTCAAGGATTGTTATATACATTAGGTTAATGTACATGTCTTTTGATGTTATGGTTACATTCACGATTGATGTTAATTGGTTAGCGTAGTTATATGAACATGTGTCAGATAGTCAAGAATGAGTGTAACCTGTAGTTGTATGCATTCCTATTGTTGTTTATATTAGATAACATGTTGATTATGTTATATGTTATTGATGAAGTATCTTATAGGTTAACTTGTTGTCAAATGATAGTTAGCTTGATGATTAGGGTTATAGAATTTATGCCTTGATGTTATATGTATCACACTAAGCTGGATTGGCCTATGCAGATGGTTAGGGTTATGACATTCAGGTATGAGTCGAATTATTATGTTTCATTGTGTTGTACTAATTTAGATTGATCTTACATATGTAATTGCTATGCATAAATGATAATTGTATGAGTTATGAATTTGGATATCATGATCTTATTTATGTTTGAGTTAATATCTTGTGAAGTTATATCATGCTAACTAGATTGATTGTGCACACAAGATTTCCACCTCTGAGATACATTAAGGTATGAACTTGTTTATGTCATCTACCTTGTGCTTGACTGTTTGATTATGCCATATATTTGGTTTTTGAGTGTTTGGTGTCTAGTTGACTTATTTAACATGGTATGTTTGCAAGTTGGTTGAATGTTTGATGAATTTCATAATATGAGTACGTGTTCCAATGATCTTGTTTTAAGATGATTGTACTAACACATATGTGTTGAGACAGTTGATATGTACTTGAATATAGTTGACAGTTGTAGCATTATGTCTAATGAATATGAGTTGATTTTGGATTATGACACAATTGTTAGTCTTGATAAAGGTTGATTTCAAATTGATACATATGATTGTCTTGATGTTTGGGACATGTGGTTGCCATGTATGAGAAGTTGCAGGGTAACATGCTTGGTATTAGCATGGCAAGGTAACAATCAATGTGTTTATATAATTAAAAGTTGGAATATGTGATAACACATAATAAGACTCAATTGCAATAAAGTAAAAAGGTAGAAGAAAGGAATTGGGCAAGAACTCCTTTGGCTATTTTTGAAAACCCTAATTCAAAATGAATGAGTGCCTTGTATATAGGAATTCTTATTAACCTTGGTTTTGTACGAAATTATGTGGATATGTCTTATGTTCATGGACATGTACTTGATAGGTATATTAGCTAGTCTCTAGTTACAAATGGATTTTTCAAGGGAATTGGAGTCCCTTGAGAGATGGCATGGACGTGTTCAACTATAAGGAAACGTGCTTGTCACAACAAGATAAGGCATCTAGTGTATTGTTATATGTATTTATGCATTGACAATTATGTATTTATGGCGGTATGATGCAGGGGATTGCATGGCAAAGAATTTTCCATGAAATTTTGAAGAAGGGTAGACTAGTTGAGCTTTCCTTTGGAATGACTAGAAACCATGGAGATTGAGTCATGGTGTCTGTAGTTAGTCTTGTGCTTTTGGTATTTTGCAATTGGCGCTTGATTTGCGATTTTGATTGTGTTTGGTTCATAGCTATGCCACTTTGTTGCAGTGTTGTATTGCTTTTGGTTTTCATGGTCTTTTTGTTGTTGTTTCCATTATTGCATTTTATTGTGCTGAGTCTTGGGAATTGATTGGGAAATAGGATAGTTAAGGGATCTCAAGGAAAGTTGTGTGGTACCCGAAATATAACATGATATTCAGATGAAGCTCAATGCATGAATAAGTGCAGCAGAAGGTAACGCTATGATAGTCGTTTGGACTGGTTGGTCCATATTGGTAAACATATGGTGGCAGTACAAACATGAGAAAGGTAACCAAAAAGGTAAAGTAAATGGATCTAATGTGTTAGATGCCTTGGCTATGTTGGGAATGACTATTCCTAATGTTGCACATGTGTTGCATGAATAAAGGAATTTATCTTAACCCTTGACCTTGATATCTAGTAATTGTGTTATGATCATGATTATCTTGATGTTTATATATGAATACATGTATGTATGTATGTCGCTATCTGACATGATGATGATTGTTTTATGCTAATGATTATATATGTATGTATCTATGTATCTATGTCACTGTCTAACAGGGTTGTCAGGGATCGTTCTTGTGGAGGAATGATTTCTTATGTAGGTTAATGGAAAGAAGAGGTTCTTGGCTATGAGGAATCAAGTGGGAAGAGTAGTCATGACAAATATATGAGATCAGTATCATGTGAATATGAATTTGTATTGTATGCTTGTATTATGCTTATGCTTATGTTATGGATAGGTTATACTGAGGGATACATCAACAAAATTAAAGCAATGTGGTATGCAGCATGCTAGGATAAGCATGAATAAGACACTGAAAGCAAGATTTCTTGGTAAGGACAGTGTGGTTTTGGATGTGTGGTACTACTATTATGCATATGTTGTATATGTTGTACATGTTGCATATGTGATGTTGTGTGCATGCAGTGTTGTATGTACATAGTGTGTGTACATGTTGTTATGCAATGATTATGTACAAGGTGGTACAAATAGTTTTGTGTGCATATGGTGCTCTGCACATGTTGGATATACAATGTTGTGTATGGTGTTATGTACACATTGTATATGAAGTGCTATGTGCATATGGCATTGTGTGTATGTTGTACAAATGGTGCTATGCACATATGGTGTTGTGTGCATGATTGTATAAGTGATGTTGTGAGCATGTGGTGTCGTGTACATGTGGTAGAAGTGGCGCTTTGTGTAGGTGGTGTTGTATACATGTCCTGCATGTGGCGTTGTGTACATGTGGTGTCGTGTACATGTCATACATGTGGTACTGTGTACATGTGGTATTATGCATAAAATGTATAGGTGGTACAATGTACATGTGGCGTTGTGTACACGTTGTGCAGGTGGTACCATGTATATGTGATGTTGAGCACACGTTGTACAGGTGGTGCTTTGTACAGGTGGTACTTTGTACATGTTGTAAATATGGTGCTAGTGTACATGTGGTATTATGTGTGTCGTACATGTTGTGATGTGTACATGCAATACTATGTATGTGTATTTTGTAGTTGTGGTATCGTGACATGCATACTCATTGTGTTGTACTCATTGTGTTGTATGCCAGGTATAGGTACATGTATTGTGTGGTGTTGTACATTGGGTATAGATGTATGAGTTGTGTTGTATATCGGGTGTATGTGTATGCATTTTGTGGTATCACGCATTGTGTGCAAATGTATGTCTTGTGATATACATTGTGTACGTATATGTGTTGTGTTGTGTCATACACCGGACGTAGGAGTATGTATCATGTTGTGTTTTACACTAGGTGTAGGTGTATGTGTTGTATGTCAGGTGTAGATGCATGTATTTCATGGTGTGGTATTTCGTGTGTGGTTGTATGTGTTGGATGTACACTATGTGTGTGTGCACATGGTTGAGGAGAAGACACTTGGTGTTTGTCGGGTTTGGAAACTGATCCAGAGTGTGTAAGGAATAAGGACAAAGGTAGAAACTAAGAATTGCTTAAAGGATAAGTATAAGTATTTTATTCAGTTTTACAATACATGTGATTTATGATTCTGGTCTATGATGATTACATATGATCTATGATTCTGGTCGTATGCCAAAGTTGTGACCTCGGGAAGTTGATGTACCAATTTACTCAAATGGGGCCCACAATTTTGGTGCTTTATCTCCTAGGGTTAGGTTTTTGGATGTTTAGGGTTTTCCATTGTTTCTTAATAATAAATAGGCCTTTGAGCCTCAATATAACACAGTTCAGAGGCATGTAGTCGCCACATCTCTCCTCATAGATAAGCTAACATCGCCTGAGCTATCTTATTTCCATTCTATTTGTAAGAATAGTTCAATATTTTTCCATTAATGAAATGAAGTGTTTTTCTGCCGCATCTCTGTGTTTATGATTATATTTGTAAGTTGTTGCGTCCATGTTTAAGTTCAGATCAGTGGTATCAGAGTGGTATGCTTTTTCTCTGTTTTTCTTTGCATGTTCCCAATGAGATAAGGGTAAAGGAATTAGGGCTTGATCTTGTTGAACCATTGCAAGATCAACCTCGTAAAACCCGACGACCTCCCATGGCAGAAGAAAATAAAGACAAGGGGGTAGGAGATCCTTTCAAAATGTTGCTCGAAGAAGCTCTCAAGCGAAAGAGGGACACGATGAAGGATAACTTTTCCTAGATCCTTCGACGACTACCTACAGGTGATGCATCTTCATCCAACAGCCACTCTGGAGGCGCCACTTCATTTAAGGTACAAGTTAACTTCGATATTCCCATATTCGAAGGCCTGATAGATGAAGATGTCATAGATAAATGGTTAAATCTATTGGAAGGATATTTTTCAGTTCATGACTTTTCCAATCGGGAAAAGATTACGTTTGCACTTCTCAAAGCTGCCCCACACATCAAGGACTGGTGGGAAACCTACTATGAACAAAAGGAAGAGAGTGAACCCTCGTTGTTTTCAGCTGCACCCACTTGGAATTCTTTCTGAGATGCTATCAAGGAACAATATTACCTTGTTGGGAGCTATGGAGATAAATACATAAAGTGGACCATGCTACAATAGGGAAGGGACCAAGATGTGCCAGAGTTCACAAATACTTTTTGTACCCTTTTCACAAAGTTAGGTATCAAGGATACTAAGCGTCATTTGGTGCTCAAGTACTGCGACTGTCTACACAATTAGATCCAGGACAAGATGGAGTTCTTGGACATTTCCTCACTTAGCATGACGTATCAGTATGCTGTAAAGATTGAGCAGAAGTTTAAACAGAAGAAGTGGGACTTTGGAGTTGTGAATCCAAAGCAAGGTAAAGGCACCCCAAAACCACAGAACAAGGAACTGAGCCAAGGCGGGGCTACCCAGGACAACCTGCCGAAGCCGCAATCAAAGAACAACACCAAAAATACAAAGAAGGACATGGGAAAATGGTATGAGTTCCATAAGAGCTCCACTCACAATACAAGTGAGTGTCAGGCCAAGCAGTCACTAGTGGCTGAGCTGAAGGCTTCCGAATCAGATGTGGGTTCTGACTCTGAATCAGAACCTGATAAGGGGACTAACAAAGGGAAGCAGATCATTAATGCAGAGCCCAGTGCCACCATGGCCACCACAAAGTTCTAGAAAATTGAGCTTGAAGACCCAGAGTAAGGGGGATGCCTCTTCCACTCAAAGATGTGGGTGAAGGGTTCTCCATTGTTGTTCATTGTCGATAGCGAGAGCCAAAAGAACTACATTTCAACAGAAGTCGTGAAGTGGTTGGGCCTAAAGACTACAACACATCCACAGATGTACACCATTGGGTGGCTTCACCAAGGACAAGATCTTTGTGTTAGCCAGCAGTGTCGCCTTCCCTATAACATCAAGCCCTTCACAGATGAGGTATTGTCTGACGTTGCTCCTCTTGAAGTTTATGATGTATTGTTAGTAGAACCATACTTGTGGAAGTGACATGCTGTATATGAGTCTAGACCTTGCTCTATGATTATTACTTTGGCTTATAAGTTGTAAAGGATACTGGAGGTAGCCACGCTTACCGCCATCTCTTTGATCACTGTAAAGAAATGCAGTAAGATCATTTCCGAGACCAGGAAATTTGTTTTCCTTATGATTTGCCCCCAAGGAAAGAAGAATGTTGTGGCCACGAATTCTAGGCAAGGCTCCTTTGCACAACAACAATAGATGGACAAGGTCGTCGAGAAGTACATGAACATTTTTTCCTCACCCACAGGGGTACCTCTGCATTTTCAGGTAAAGAACTCCATCGATCTGACCCCGATCGCATCGTTTCCCAATGGACTGATCTATTGATGCTATGTTATGGAAAAAAATGAGATCAAGAGGCAGATTCAGGAACTACTGTAGAAAGGGCACATCAGGCCAAGCTTGTCACCCTGTGGGAGCCTGATTGTATTAGTACAGAAGAAGAATGGGACCTGGAGACTCGGTATTGACTATCGGGTGCTCAACAAGATCACTATCCAGAATAGGTACCCAATCCCACGAATTGATGACCTTTTGGACCAGCTCAAGGGGGGCCAAATATTTCAGCAAGATTGACTTGAAGTCAGGTTATCACCAGGTGCCTATTGAACCCTCCGATGTGTGGAATACTGCCTTCAAATCCAAGGAGGCCCTTATCGAATGGTTGGTCATGCCATTTGGATTGACGAACACCCCTGCAACCTTCATGAGACTGATGGACGACATCTTGCGGTCGTTCATCAATGAATTCGTGGTGGTGTATCTAGATGACATCTTGATCTTCAGCCAGAGTTGGGAAGAACACCTCCACCATATTCGGCAGGTCCTTCAAAACCTTAGACAACACAAGTTTTGTGCTAAATTTGAGAAATGAACCTTTGGCTTGATCTAGGTTCAATATCTGGGGTACATCATTGATGAGGAAGGTGTACATGTGAACCCATCCAAGCTACAAGTCATTCAATATTGGCCAGCCCCAACCACTCTAACAGAGCTCCGCAGCTTTTTGGGTCTTGCCAATTTCTACCGCAAGTTTGTGTTGGGGTTCTCTCATATTACTTGGCTTTTAAGTCAAGTCACCAAGGGCGGGGAGAAAGAAAAGTTATTTTGGTTAGAAACCCAAAAGCAATCATTCTCCAAGTTGAAGAACAACCTCTGTTCCGCGCCAGTGCTCACATTTCCAGACTTGCAACATTTATTTGAGATTGAGACAGATGCCTCCGACTATGC
Organism: Pinus taeda; assembly: GCA_000404065.3. Lineage (NCBI taxonomy): Eukaryota > Viridiplantae > Streptophyta > Pinopsida > Pinales > Pinaceae > Pinus > Pinus taeda. Next base: position 62,997 of record APFE030606264.1, read on the forward strand.
TATTGGGGCAGTTCTTACTCAACATGGGCATCCAGTGGCTCACCATAGTAAGACACTTTTAGACACAGTCCGAAAGTATCCCACTTATGAAAAAGAAATTTATTCCATTGTGTAGGCATGTCGTTGATGGAAGCATTACATTCTGGGGAAGGAAATGGTCATCCACATAGACTATTGGCCTCTATAGTTCATACAAACACAAGGGAAGTTGCAAAATGATCGCCATAAAAAATGGTCCACCTCTCTACAACAATTCCACTTGAGCATTAAGTATACGAAGGGAAACACCAATAATGTTGTTGATTGCCTCAACAGACCACCGGTCATGGCGCATATTACTGTGCTCGACTCCTGTGGGCATGAGAAGTCAGGGTGGACGCACATTTACAAGAGCGATCCAGAATTCGACATCATATAACAGACACTCCTGGAAGGGAAGAAAGTTCCAAATTTTCACCTTCAGGATGCACTGTTATGCCACTTGGGACACATATGTGTTCCTTCAAGTGAGCGTGCCAACATGATTTGGGAGGCGCACTATATTCGAGTCACTGGACATTTCAGAGTAGAGAAAAAAATGGTGGTATTGCAGAAGTATTTTTATTGGCCGAAGCTTCGTCAAGATGTTGGGAAGTACATTAGATCCTGCACCGCTTGCGCCATTGCTAAACCAACCATCAAGAAGTAAGGCCTGCATACTCCTCTACCTACTCCTAGCCAGTCTTGGGAATTTGTCTCCATGGATTATATGTCAGGCCTACCTTCTACTAAGAATGGAAACGATTGCATTTTCATGGTCATCAATAGATTCTCTAAGATGGCCATCATGGCAGCCTGCAAGAAGAGTATCTCAGCAAAATCCACTGCTAAGCTCTTCTTTGAGCGAGTCTGGGTACACTTTGGGATCCCACAGTCCATTATCTCAAATTGGGACAACAGATTCCTAAGTGCATTTTGGTCAAGTCTCTGGTCGATGTTGGATACAAAACTCACTACATCCACAGCTTCCTGTCACAAAAAGTCAAACTAGCATATTTGACCAAATCAACATATGTAAAGTTATCACATCAAGTTATCTCAAACATAACCATCATAGATCAAAATCATAAATCAACCAAAATCATACATCAAATATGATTATCATATACCATAGTCATAAACCACATGCATAATAAAATTGAAATAAAATGTTGATACTTATCCTTTCATCAACCCTTAGCTTCTACCTTTGTCTTTATTCCATACACACTTCGGCTTGATTTCTACACCCGAAAAACACTTAGTGCCTTCTCCTCAACCTAGTGCACAGACACATCATGTGCATCACACACATATAGCCACACCTGACACAAAACACCATGCAATACATGCACCTACACTTGGCGTACAACTCATACACCTACAACCAGTGTATACAATACAATGCATCCATCTATCCTCGATGTGAAATACCACCCAGTGCATGTACCTACATAGAGTACCACACAACGAGTACACACACCACAATACCATGACTACATAATGCATATACATAATACCGCATGCGCATAACACAACATCGACAACATGCACACAATACCACACATACACCAGTACCATATGTACAACATGTACAAAGTACCACCTATACACTGCACCACCTGCATAACATGTTCACAAAATCACATGCACAAGGCACCACCTGCACAATGTGTACACAACGCCACATGTACACTACACCATTGTACAATGTGTACACAATACCACACATACACAATACCACATGCATGATGTGTACGCGACACCATATGTGCATAGCATCACATGCACGACATGTACACAACACTGCATGCTCATAACACCCTATGTAGAACATGTACACGATGCCACATGCTCACATCACCACTTGTACAATCATGCGCACAACACCATATGTACATAGCACCATATGCACACACACCGCATATACTTTAACAATAGAGTAACCGCATTCTGGTAATTTGTTGCGCTGTCAGGGAGCTCGCTCGTGCCAGCGATGCTCCATGATCATTTGTTGGTTTGGCTGTGTTGCATTGTTTCCTTTCCCCTTTCGGCCTTATGTCTTTTGGTCTCTGTCTCACGACCTATGTTCTGTGATGGAATGGGTCTTCAGGCCTTTGAAATCCTTTCAAATACTAACAATGACTGTTTTCTGTTTAATATAGAAAAATGCTACAACACTGTAAAATCCCACCAAGCTCTGTGTATTTCGGACTTCAAAAGTCCTTAAACACTGTCTGTTCCTCTATCGGGTCCATCCTTATCGCTATCGCAAGTGGAAAATGGCATGTTCCCAGTCTTCCCTTTGTATTTTGAAATACGTTAAAAATCGTGAAAATAATATAAAAATGGACTATAGCGGATCTGAAATAATATAAAATGGCTTTAAGGAACCCTTTCGGGTCCAGCTTATTGCTTCGGCGCTTCATCCTTTGCCTTTCTTTTAATAACTGAAAATTGCGAAAATACATTAAAAAATGGTGTCTGACGGATGTAAAAAATCCATGCAATAATATTTATACAGCCATCAAGTCTGGCTAATTGCCTCTTTAATGCCTTAGTAATTTCCTTTACCAATTTCCTTAGCCATAAACAATCAATGAACACCCCCTAGGATGTCTTTCCCACCATTCAGCTTGGAATATGTGTCCCATCATCCGTGTTATTTATATATTTTTACATGGAATTTTTCACGAGGGTTGTTACAAATTCCCCTGCGACCTTCATGAGATTGATGGATGACATATTTCGACCCTTCACCAATGCATTAGTGGTGGTGTATTTAGATGGCATCTTGATCTTCAGCCAGAGCCGGGAAGAACACTTGCACCATATTCTGCAAGTCCTTCAAACCCTACGACAACACAAGCAATGTGCTAACTTGGAGAAATGCACCTTTGGCCTGACACATGTTCATTATCTAGGGTACATCATTGATGAGGAGGGTGTACATGTGGACCCATCCAAGATACAAGTCATTCAAGATTGGCTAGCCCCAACCACCCTAATAGAGCTCTATAGAATTTTGGGTCTTGCCAATTTCTACCGCAGGTTCATGTTGGGGTTATCTCATATCGCTTGGCCCTTAAGTCAAGTAACTAAGGGTGGAGAGAAAACAAAGTTATTTTGGTTGGAAACCCAGCAGTGAGTGTTCTCAGAGTTGAAGAATCACCTTTGTTTTGCACCAGTGCTTACATTTCCAAACCTGCAACAACCATTCGAGATCGAGACAGATGCCTCTGAGTATGCTATTCGGGTAGTTCTTACTCAACATGGGCATCCATTAGCTTACCATAGTGAGACACTTTCAGACACAGTATGAAAGTACCCCATTTACGGCAAAGAAATGTATTCCATTGTGTAGGCCTGTCGTCAATGGAAGCATTACATTCTAGGAAGGAAATCATCATCCACACAGACCACCGACCTCTACAATTCATACACACACAAGGGAAGTTGCAGAATGATCGCCATCATAAATGGTCCACCTATCTGCAGCAGTTCCATTTGAACATTAAGTATAAGAAGGGCAACACCAATAATGTCATTGATTGCCTCAGTAGACCACCGTTCATGGAGCTGATCATTGTGTTTGACTCTTGTAGGAACGAGACATCGGGGCGGCCACATGTTTACAAGAGTGATTCAGAATTTGGCAGCATATACCAGACACTCTTGGAAGGGAAGAAAGTTCCAAATTTTCACCTTCAGGATGCACTGTTATGCCACTTGGGACACATATGTGTTCCTTCGAGTGAGCGTGTCAAGATGATTTGGGAGGCGCACTACAGTCGGGTCATTAGACATTTCGAAATAGAGAAAATAGTGGCAGTATTGCAAAAGTATTTTTATTAACTGAAACTTTGTCAGGATGCTGGGAAGTAAATTAGATCATGCACCACCTGTGCCATTGCCAAACCAACCATCAAGAAGAAAGGTTTGTATACTCCTCTACCTACTCCTAGCTGGCCTTGGGAATCTGTCTCCATGAATTATATGTCGAGCCTTCCTTCTACTAAGCATGACAACGATTGTGTTTCGTGGTCGTCGACAGATTCTCTAAGATGTCCATCATGGCGGCCTGCAAGAAGAGTATCTCAGTAGAGGCCACTACTAAGCTCTTCTTTGAGCGAGTGTGGGTACACTTTGGGATCCCACTATCCATTATCTGAGATCGGGACAACAAACTCCTGAGTGCATTTTGGTCAATTCTTTGGTCAATGCTGGATACAAAACTCACTAAGTCCAAGACTTTCCATCCCCAAACTGATGGCCAAACAAAGGTTGTCAACTGGATGATCGTACATGTTCTGCACATTTACAACTCAAAGCATCCACACACATGGGATTAAAGTCTCCCCTATTTCCAACACAACTACAACAGAGCTCTCCACATCTCAACAGGCCACAACCCCTTTCAGGTAGGGTTTGGATTTCAGCCATTATGCCCCATTGATGTGGCCATACCATTTATAGCCACTCAGGTAGGTTCAACTCACGTGCAATTTGAAGCTGAAAGGGCTAACGAATTCATTGATCGCATTCAGCACACCTGCCAACAAGTCCGTGATATATTGGATAGATCCAATGCTAAGTACAAGCAACACCATGATCAACATCGAGTGCCACAAAAGTTCCAGCTGGGTGACAAAGTTTGGCTTCATTTGTAGAAAGAGCACCTTGCTGAGCCCCACCGCAAGCTTCACCCACTCCGATATGGGCCATACACCATCACCAAGGCCATCGATGACAATGCCTTCGAGCTCAACATCCCATCGTTCCTTGGTCTCCACCTAGTGTTCAATGTAGATCGTCTTCAGCCATGCTTCCCACCATTGTTGGACACATCTGACATTGCAGAACAACTCACACCAACAAAGCTAAACCCAGACTGCATGGAACAAGCCACCACTAATCGGATCATGGACACACAAATCAAGAGCACTTGCCACCAGAAGATCCAACTATATCGGGTTGTCAAAGCTGGCCAACTCCTTCACCAGGGCAAGTGGCTCACTAGGGACCAAGTTCAGTAGAAGTTTCCCCATCTCATGGAGGCACTCAACGCAATGGGGACCATTGCTTCCTAAGGAGGGCGGAATGGTCCAGGTGGATATTGGTGTCCACCTAGATATTCCACTTGGGCCCCCAACACTGCCTCTTTCATTTTTTTGGTTTCCTTAATTGTAGCACAGTTTACTATTTTTTGCAGTTTTTCGGGTCCTGAACTTCTGGAGTCGTTTTGAGGCCCTAAACGATGTTTTTAGGGAAAACGAAGAGCTCGAAAACGTCCCAAACCAGCATGGCTATTTATTTTCCACCTTCTCTTTGACATCTTCGAAACGAGGTATTATGATAGCCAAACGGAGATGGTGTGCTAAATTTATGACCCCTGGAAGTTGATGTACCAATTTACCCAAACGGGGCCCACAGTTTTGGCGCTTCATCTCCTAGGGTTAGGTTTTTGGATGTTTAGGGATTTCCATTGTTCCTCAATAATAAATAGGCCTTTGAGCCTCATTGTAACATAGTTCAAAGGCATGTAGACACCACATCTCTCCTCAGAGATAAGCTACCATCGCACGAGCTATCTTATTTCCATTCTGTTTGTAAGCATAGTTTAGTATTTTTTTCCATTAATGAAATGAATTGTTTTTCTGTCACATGTCTATGTTTATGATTATATATGTAAGTTGTTGTGTCCCTGTTTAAGTTCGAATTAGTGGTATCAGAGAGGTCTGCTTTTTCTCTGTTTTTCTTTGCATGTCCCCAATGAGGTCAAGGTATAAGGAATTATGGCTCGATCTGGTTGAACCATTGCAGGATCAACCTTGCAAAAACTAATGACCTCCCATGGCGAAAGAAAATAAAGATGACGGGGCAGGAGATCCTTTCAAGATGTTGATTGAAGAAGCTCTTAAGGGACAAAGGGACGCAATGATGGATAAGTTTGCCCAGATCCTTCGACGGCTACCCACAGGCGGTGCATCTTCATCCAGCAGCCACTTTGGAGGCGCCACTCCTTTTAAGGTACAAGTTAACTTCAATATTCCCATATTCGAAGGCCTGATAGATGAAGATGTCATAGATAAATGGTTAAATCTATTGGAAGGATATTTTTTAGTTCATGACTTTTCCAATCAGGAAAAGATTAAATTTTCACTTCTCAAAGTTGCCTCACACGTCAAGGACTGGTGGGAAACCTACTGTGACCAAAAGGATGAGAGTGAACGCTTGCCGTTTTTAGCTGCACCCACTTGGAATTCTTTCTGAGACGCCATCAAGGAACAATATTACCCTGTCAGAAGCTATGAAGATAAATACTTAAAAGTGGACCATGCTACGGCAAGGAAGGGACCAAGATGTGCCAGAGTTCACAAATACTTTCCATACCCTTCGCACGAAGCTGGGTATCAAGGATACTAAGCGGCATTTGGTGCTCAAGTACCGTAGTTATCTACACAAGTACATCGAGCACGAGATGGAGTTCCTAGACATTTCCTCGCTCAACACGGTGTATTGGTATGTTGTAAAGATTGAGTAGAAGTTTAAACAGAAGAAGCGAGACTTTCGAGTTGTGAATCCAAAGCAAGGAAAATGCGCCCCCAAACCACAGAATAAGGGACCAAGCCAAGGCGGGGCTAACTAGGACAACCTTCCGAACCTGAAAGCAAAGAACAACACCACAAAGACGAATAAGGACACGGGAAAATAGTGTGAGTTCCATAAGAGCTCCACTCACAATACCAGTGAATGTCAGGCCAAGCGGTCATTGGTGGTCGAGCTCAAGGCTTCCGAATCAGGCACAGGTTCCGACTCTGAATTAAAACCCAATAAGGGGACCGATAAAGGGAAGCAGATCATTGATGTGAAGCCCAGTGTCACCGTGGCCACCACAAAGATCCAGAAAATTGAGCATGTAGACCCAGAGGAAGGGGAACATCTCTTCCACTCATAGATGTGGGTGAAGGGTTCTCCACTGCAGTTCATTATTGACATCGGGAGTCAAAAGAACCTCATTTCAGCAAAAGTCTTGAAGCTGCTAGGCCTAAAGACTACAACACATCCACAGTCGTACACAATTAGGTGGCTTCACCAAGGACGAGATCTTCGCGTTAGCTAGCAGTGTTGCCTTCGCTATAGCATCAAGCCCTTCACGGATGAGGTATTGTGTGACGTTTCTCCTCTTGAAGTTTCTGATGTATTGTTAAGACAACCATACTTGTGGAAGCGACATGTTGTATATGAGTCTATACCTCCCTCTGTGATTATTACTTTGGCTAATAAGTTGTATAGGATACTGGAGGTAGCCCCGCCTGCCGCCATCTCTTTGATCACTGCAAGGCAATGCAATAAAATCATTTACCGGACTAGGAAATTTGTTTTCCTTATCATTCACCCCCAAGGCAAGAAGAAGGTTGTGGCCACAGCTTCTAGGCAGGGCTCATCTGCACAACAACAACATATGGACAAGCTCATGGAGGAGTATAGGGACATTTTCGCCTCACCCATAGGGGTACCTCTGCACTGTCAAGTCAAGCACTCCATCGATCCGACCCTGGTGTGCTGTTGCTTAATGGACCGATCTATCGAGACTTTGTTATAGAGATTAATGAGATCAAGAGGTAGGTTCATGAACTATTGTAGAAAGGGCACATTAGGCCAAGCTCGTCATCCTGTGGGAGCCCGGTTGTATTGGTAGAGAAGAAGGATGGGACCTGGAGACTCTGTATTGACTATCAGGCGATCAACAAGATCACTGTCCAGAATAGGTACCCAATCCCGTGGATTGATGACCTTCTGGACTAGCTCAAGGGGGCCAAATATTTCAGCAAGATTGACTTGAAGTCAGGTTCCTATCGAACCCTCTTATGTGTGGAAGACTACCTTCAAATCCAAGGAGGGCCTTTTCGAATGGTTGGTCATGCCATTCAGATTGATGAATGCCCCTGCAACCTTCATGACACTGATGGACGACATGTTGCGTCCCTTCACCAATGAATTTGTGATGGTGTATCTAGATGACATCTTGATCTTCAGCCAGAGTTGGGAAGAACACCTCCACCATATTCAACAGGTCCTACAAACCCTTCGACAACACAAGCTATGTGCTAACTTGGAGAAATGCACCTTTGGCCTGATCCAGGTTCAATATCTGGGGTACATCATTGATGAGGAGGGTGTACATGTGGACTCGTCAAAGATAAAAGTCATTCAAGATTGGCCAGCTCCAACCACTCTAACAGAGCTCCACGGTTTTTGGCTCTTGCCAATTCCTACTGCAGGTTCGTGTTGGGGTTCTCTCATACTGCTTGGCCTTTTAGTCAAGTCACCAAGGGCAGAGTGAAAGAAAAGTTCTTTTGGTCAGAAACCCAGCAGGGAACATTCTCCAAGTTGAAGAATCACCTTTGTTCTGCACCAGTGCTCACATTTCCAGATGTGCAACAACCATTTGAGATTGATACACATGCCTCCGATTACGCTATTGGGGCAGTTCTTACTCAACATGGGCATCCAATGGCTTACCACAGTGAGACTCTTTCAGACGCAGTCCTAAAGTACCCCACTTACGACAAAGAAATGTATTCCATTGTGCAGGCCTATCGTAAATGGAAGCATTACATTCTAGGGAAGGAAATGATCATCCACATAGACCACCAACCTCTACAGTTCATACAGACACAAGGGAAGTTGCAGAACGATCGCCATTAGAAATGGTCCACCTATCCGCAATAGTTCCATTTGAACATTAAGTATAAGAAGGGCATCACCAATAATGTCGCTAGTTGCCTCAGCAGACCACCAATCATGACGCTGATCACTGTGCTTGATTGATGTGGGCACAAGACATCAGGTTGGCCATATGTTTACAAGAGCGATCCAGAATTCGATAGCATATACCAGACACTCGTAGAAGGGAAGAAAGTTCCAAATTTTCACCTTCAGGATGCACTGTTATGCCACTTGCGACACATATGTGTTCCTTCAAGTGAGCATGCCAAGATGATTTGGGAGGTGCACTACAGTCGGGTCGTTGGACATTTCGGAGTAGAGAAAACAATGGCGGTATTGCATAAGTATTTTTATTGGCTGAAACTTCATCAAGATGTTGGGAAGTACATTAGATCCTGCACCGCCTGCGCCATTGCCAAACCAACCATCAAGAAGTAAGGTCTACATACTCCTCTACCTACTCCTAGCTGGCCTCAGGAATTTGTCTCCATGAATTATATGTCGGGCCTTCCTTCTACTAAGCACAACAATGATTGCGTTTTCATGGTTGTCGACAGATTCTCTAAGATGGCCACCATGGCGACCTGCAAGAAGAGTATCTCAGCAAAATCCACTGCTAAGCTCTTCTTTGAGTGAATGTGGGTACACTTTGGGATCCCACAGTTCATTATCTCAGATCGGGAAAACAGATTCCTGAGTGCATTTTGGTCAAGTCTCTAGTCGATGTTGGATACAAAACTCACTAAGTCCACAACTTTCCATCGCCAAAGTTTCCCCATCTCATGGAGGCACTCAACGCAATGGAGACCATTGCTTCCTAATGGGGGAGGAATGATCCAGGTGGCCACCTGCCTACTCCACTTGGACCCCCAACACTGTCTCTTTCAGTTTTTTAGTTTCCTTAATTGTAGCACAATTTACTATTTTTGGCAGTTTTTCGGGTCGTGAACTTCCAGAGCCGTTTTGAGGCCCTAAAATGCATTTTAGGTAAAGCAAAGAGATTGAAAACATCCCAAAAGAGCTTGCCCATTGCTTTTCGTCTTCTCTTAGAGATCTTCGAAACGAGGTATTATGATAGCCAAACAGAGATCGTATGCCAAAGTTACGACCCCAGGAAGTTGATGTACCAATTTACCCAAGCGGGGCCCATAGTTTTGGCGCTTCATCTCCTAGGGTTAGATTTTTGGATGTTTAGGGTTTCCCATTATTTCTCAATAATAAATAGGCCTTTGAGCCTCATTGTAACACAGTTCAGAGGCATGTAGCCACCACATCTCTCCTCAGCGATAAGCTACCATCGCCCGATCTATCTTATTTCCATTTTGTTTGTAAGCATAGTTCAATATTTTTTTCCATTAATGAAATGAAGTGTTTTTCTGCCAAATCTCTATGTTTATGATTATATCTGCAAGTTGTTGCGTTCCTATTTAAGTTCGGATCATGATAACCAAATGAAATTGTTGTAGAAAACCCATCCATCTAAACTAGCATGATTGCTGCAACTTTGACTATTATTGTACATACTTCAATGGTTGATGGTCAATATGGATGATGGTCTCCTTTCCCATCAAATAATACTTCCATTTCTTAACACTTTGTACCAATGCATAGAGTTCTTTGTCATATGTGGGATAGTTAGTTACAACTCCATTAAAGATTTCAGAATGAGATGAAATGGGCTTACCATGCTACAATAGAACTGCTCCCATGGCATAATCACTTGCATACGTTTGAATCTCGAATAGTTCTATAAGATCCGAAAGTGCTAATACCGGTGTTGAACTTATATTTTGCTTCAAATCATCAAATTATTTATGTTGTATATCTCCCCAATGGAAGACTTTTTTGACACTTGTCAATGCATGTAATGGAGCTGAAATGGAAGCAAAATTAGCAATAAACTTTCTCCAATATTGTGCTGCCCCTAAAAAACTTCTTACCTTTGTAACTGTATTGGGCTTGGGCCAATTCAGAATGACCTCAACCTTAGAGGGGTCTATCTTCAACTCGCCTCCTCCAACAACGTGTCTCAAATACACTGAAGAAGTATTTCCAAATTCACACTTCGACATCTTTAAAAACAACTATTATTTTCTCAAGACATCAAGTACTTTGTTTACATGTATGACATGTTCATCTCCTGACTTGCTGAATATGAGGATATCATCTAAGTAGACAATGAAAAAATCATCTAGAAATGGTCTCAATACATCATTCATTACCCTTATGAAAGTAGTTGGAGCATTTGTAAGACCGAAAGGCATAACAAGCCACTCAAACAATCCTTGTTTAGTTTTAAATGCAGTTTTCCAAATGTCTTCTTCAACTATCCTAACTTGATGATAACCACTTTGTAAGTCTAACTTAATGAAATAATTTGTATACCTCAACTGATCAAAAAAATCATCAATTCTTGGGAGTGGATAACGATTCTTTACGGTGATTTTGTTCAGTGCATGGAAATCCACACACATGCACCAAGTTCCATCCTTCTTTGGTGCTAAGACAATGGGCGAACCACATGGCCAAGTTGATGGGCATATGATAGCTTTACTAAACAATTCTTGAATTTGCTTTTTGATTTCCAAACTCTCCATAACAGACATGCGATACATGTCAATGTTCAGAAGTGGAACATCCTCTTGCAACTGAATCTCATGTTGAATTCCCCTCTTGGGAGGTAACCCCTTTGGTTCCTGAAACATCTTGCCATGGTTTCTTACCATATCAAACAAATCAGATTTCAATTTATCATCACAACCTTCAAAAGATTCATAATCAATATCATTCCTTTTCTTGATCGTGAGAAGAACAAAATTTTTACTTGCATTTACTAGTCTCTTCATCTATCGTGCATTAACCAAAGAAATGTTCAGCTTTTTGCGATGGGCTCTCACTATGTACTCCACCCCATTCTTGGGCCATATGTATTTGTTGTCATGGTCATAAAATACCGATTTTCTATCATATAAATAAGGATTACCCAAAATGATTCTTGAAATGTCAAGTGGAACTACATCTAACTCAACTTCATCAATGAAGTTTTCAGTAATGGCGAACTTGAATAAGCACTTCCTTCTAACCTGTAAGTTTTCATTGTTAACTATATAACCCAATGGATATGGCTTATGATGAGGTACAGTTTCAAGGTTTACTTTTTTAACCAAGTCTTCTGAAATCAAGTTTGATTGTGACCCACTATCAAATTAATGCATCAATCTTTGTATGATTTGAAATCACTCTAACATGAAACAAGTCTATTCTTGACTCTTCATTTGGAGTGTTGTTTTGACTATGTGACGAACTAGTGCTTGCAACAATTCCTTTTCCTTTTATGACCATGGCTGAAATCTTGGTCTCATCACCAGAATCTGAACGGAGGTCATGTTGTGTGGTAGAAGTCATATTTTGTTTTCCATTTTTGTTTTGTTTCTTAGGCTTTAATTCGGGATGCAATTTCCAGCAGTGGGCTTCATCATGCCCATCTTTGGAATAGTGTTTGCATGTGATTTTCTCCCCTTATTTCTTTACACTTTCATTCCTCTTTCCCTTCCATTTTCCACCCTTTTCTTTCTCCTTACCCTTGAATGAAGTCATCTGACTACCCTCTTCCTGAATGTTCTTTCCTCTAGATTCAAGGTGTGTGGCTTGCACACATACCTCATCTAAGTCATTTGGATTAAGCATAAGGATAATATGTTTCAGATAGGAATGTAAACCCCCAATATATTTCAGCAATGTATCTTGCGAATTCAAATTCACTCCTAATAACAAAGCCCTTTTTCTAAACTCCTGTGTATAATCTTGAACTGTTTGGCCTTCAAGCTGCCTAAAACTATGCCAACTCATAATGACTTTTGCATATAGGCTAAAGGATAAAACTATCTTTTAATTGTAGAAACAAATTCAACCCAAGTGAAGGATATCTTACCATGGATTCTCATTTCCTCTTGAGTCTTTTCTTCCCACAAAACTAGTGCAACTCCTTCTAGCCTCAATGAAGTCAACTGGATCTTTATGTCGTCTTCTTGAAGGTTCTGAATTCTACAATATACCTCCATCTGTCGAATCCAATTGTCCAACTTTTCTACATTCACCTCCCCATTGTACATGGGAAGTTTGAATTTTATGTCTAATTTAGTAATGGAGTTTTTCCTTTTGGGGTTTTAGAATGAGTATGGGCAGTTTTAGTGGTGGTAGTGGAAGATGCTGCTGTGTGAGATAATGGAGATGATGAGGATGGTGGAGATGGAGGTGGATTTCCACCATTCCCTTTGGAATCCTTCTTCTCATCTTTTTTGTCCTCTGATCTTCCTTCTCCATGTGGAGGTTTAGAAGTCTCTCCAACCATTCTAATGTTCCTCTCTTCATAGAGGACTTTAGCCATCTTAGTCAAAGTATAGAAAGCTTTCTTGAATTATTCCTCTTCTGAAGAGGGACCTTCGAGCTTTCTTTCTCTAGACATAATGGCTATGGATTTAGGCTCAAAAATTGTAACTGCTTGTACCTCTTCAATCTCGGTTGAAGACAAAACTTGAGAAGTTTCAAGTGCAGTTGGAATTGGAACTTTGGGTGGTGGAGATTGTGGCCTTGTGGCTCTCCTTCTTTTGGGCATTACCTCAGGAGTTGCAACCAATAGCTTCCCTTCTCCTTTATGCAACTTTAACCTTGTAAGCATCCTAGTTTTGCAACCATTAAAACCCTAATTTCACAAACTCAAGAAATCAAGAAATTTAGCCTTTGCTCTGATACCAACTTGATCTATTTTTGTATGATTAGTTTTGTTGTGCTGATAACAATTACAGATTTATAAATATGTGCATGCTTATTACTCCTTGTGCTGAGGTTTCATTAGCTATTTGTGCATACAATCAGGTAAATTTCCTTAATTTTAATAAGGCATTCATGAGCAAAATAGCTTCAAAAACAAATATTGAACAAAAAACATGTACAATGAAGAAAACCATCAACGAGACACATTAACACCGTATTTTGATGAAGGATTTCGCCCCTCCTGGGCTATATCTCCTTGATCCAACTTCCATGGCTTGAGCCTCTATATTAGCTCAATGTGGAAAAAATGTTGTTTACAAAGATCTATGGCTCTTGATACCTGCACCAACGTGTTCAAAATGTCCAAATTATCCAAGAACACCTCTTTCTAAGCTCAATTTGGTCGAAAATTTCTCAAGATATGCTTCATTCAATTTTTCCCTAGGAAACCCCGCTAAAATTGGAGAAGACTCTAATTAGCAATGCCAAAATTGGTAGTCCTGCCGAATCTGGCACGCCTCCAAAAATGCCACCAACATAAACTTCAAATTAATTAAATATAAATCCAGATTAGCGGCGCTAAGCGCGCTTATCCGTTAGCGCTAGCCCTTGGGTATGTTGAGTGGTCGTATGGTGAGGGAGTTGGCCCGTAGGGCTGGCTCCCTCTGCTCCCGTCGTTGGCATCATTGTATGGTTTAAATGAGATATCATGGCCACCGTTTAACAACTCGCCGTTGGCACAATGGTTTTCAACTGAGTTTGGGAGGGGGAGGTCACAGGTTCGACTTGCCCTTTGCCCATACATTAATACATTTTGCCGTACAAATATATAAATGCGGATTTAAACTTTGCACCATAATATATTTCGATACTTTGATATAGTTTGGAAATATATATATATATATATATTAATAATATATATATAATATATATAATACATATAATATATATATATATATATTTCTAGAAAAATTAATTTCCACATAATATTCATAATGAACTCATAATTCCACTTTGGAGGACATTGGGCAATTTCATCTTCACACAACCGAACTGGCGAATCCTGAAGTGACACTTTTCACATCCTCATTGGGAAAAAACTGAAGAATATTCCCATCACGCTGACTGTACTTCCATGTCATCATTTTGTCTTGTTCTGCAATTTTTTTAGTTATTTAGGAAAACGAACAATAGGCCTTTTCTCCTTCATTCGGACTTGGTTGTCAATGAAACAAATTGCGTTGCGATCGTCTTGACGAGACGGAAACAGTCGTATAGGTTTTGAGCCATTATGAGAACTTTGATTTTTGAGCTACATACTGAGCACCTGATCAAATGGTCTATGGTGAAAGTATCTTGGGGGAGGAAGTTATATCCTCTGTCTCAATTGTCAGGTTGTCTATTGATTCTGGGGCAAGTGTCTAGAGTTATTGTGATGATCTAGTTTATTGGTTCTTTGGTCTTGTAGAAGGATGGTCTCATTTGTACTCTTGTTATTGTGCAAGTAGAGGCATTCGTAGTAGCTATTGGAAGTGTGTACCCCGGGTCTTAATTATGTCGCTGAGACAAAGGATGTGGTGTAGGCGAGGAGGTGATGGCAAAGCCTAGGAAGGGAAACAAGGCACTATAATTTTTCACATGACTTTGTTGCTACCTTTTTCAACACTGTGCCACTGTACACTTGAAGGGAAATTCACAAGCTTGAGACCCAAGCTAGGGATGAATGAAAATTCCTCTCAGATTTTGAGCTCATGGAGGATATGTCGGCTTGGGTACCTGACCCTGGGCATACAAGGGGCAAGAAGAAGCAATGCCTAAATTTAGTGGCTCTTCATTGGCAAATGAAGACTTTGTTAGGCCTAGTCTTGAAGGGTAAGAAAATCGAGAAATACAATATTTTTTATCTCTAGAGGATATTAGAGAATGCTCAAGAATCATACGTTTTGGTTTGAAAAGATTGACTCCCACTTGGTGCATGTAGAAAGCCACATTGCATGTGAATAGGATGGGAGGACTTGATGGATCCTTCTGGTTCTTGCGCAAGGGCTTCAACAAATATTTCTCCTTTGGAAAATGACCAATGAGCTTGGTCAGATGGTGATGTAGCATGAGTGTTGTAGTGAAGTTTATTGGCTTGTGATGTAGGGAGTTTGACATCTCTTTTGGTCTCCTCATCATATGTTGGTTTGCATGGTGGTTCATGGCTTGCTTGTCTGGGACTCGTCATTTCATTTCGTCTCCTTGTCATTAGGACAATGGTTGGTTGCAGGGATATAGTCTTGGTCTGTTATTCTAGTGTAAGGGCCATAAAATTTTGTATGGAAGTTTGTTTTTTTTGGTAGACCCTTTGTGGTTTGAAATCCACTGATGTTGTTTGTATTTTGGAAACATGGTTGTTGTCTTTGCATGGGTCTATAGGGTAATGATACAAGTCAGTTATGATCTGCATTGTTTGTATTTTGGAATCATGGTTCCTATCTCTGTGTGGGTCTGTAGGGTAATGATATAGGTCAATTCTGGCCTTGGTCCTTATGTAATATGGGAATGGAGACTTTGTTGGTTTGATCAACTAGTGTATCATGTTAAGGAGAGACTAAATCCTTCATGGTCACTTTGGAAATTCATGTAAATCCTTGTAAATTTGGTTTTTGAGTAATATAAAGCTTAATTCACACAAAAAAATACTCCATTTTACTGACACTACAACAATTCTCCCATATTGAACTGATATATAAATATTTACAATCATTTACAACCACTACAACATTTCCCCATATTGAGACAACATTTAAATGTTTACACTCATTGACAAACATTACAACATCTCCCCCATACTGTGTTGTAGGGTGCCTTTCGGCGCATAGAGATCACACAATACACCATTCAACAATGACTTAAAAAAACTGACGCTTGCATTGTGGATACCAACTAACAATATTAGCAAAGGGATATCATTATGGATACACACATATTAATGTAGAGGATCTATTGGGTATTAAAATTCATGCGTGTTGGAATTAATTATTGTTAACACTGAAGGAAATGGACAAAAAAGCCGCAATTCCACAATAATTAACCATAATAAACATAAAGACTTCATATGGAAAGAAATCTAGTGCTGAATGCCTATGCACTCATTCTTTACTTCTCAACAAGAAAAAAGTTACAATAAAGTCTAGTTCCTTGCTCACTTACAATTTCATCAATTACTTCCTATTGGCGTGCTTAAGTTTATAGGTAGCATTGGCCTCGCTAAGAGCAATTAGAGGCCATGTGTTATTGTCTCTTCAACTCCATATTTTCATTAGCCTTCCTCTCCCTTTCATCTTTTGTCAACATCGTTCTAACTAGACTTCCTTCTAGTTATCTTTTTCTTAGTGCTTAACATGGAAGAGTAACATTTTAGAGCCAAGTGGTAGTGAATTAGTATAACATAGGGCACTTTACACTATCAACTACATCTTCCTAGATCATCATCAACTTCCATAGTCATAAATTCCGCTCCCATAACAAAAAACCTATACTTTGTCATAATTTTCATAATTAATCATTCAACATTTCTTGTGATTCAATAAATGAAATAATAATATATTTATACTAACTATTTTGAAAAACATACACAGAACTATCAATAATTTTATTTAATAAATTTATTCTAAAATTTTTATAAAAATAATATAATAAATATATATTAAACCTAAAAGATATAATCTCCTCTCCCTCACACTCTAGTCCATATGGCAAGGTAAGCGATCATATTGTAAGAGTAACTCATACATAATTCTAAGAGTAAATTATTACATAATTCTAAGATTGATATTGATATTCCCCATTGGAGACTAGTAATCATTGGAGATCCTTACATGCCATAATGGTTGGGACTGCCATGATTGAATGTCTGCATGGATTGTTGGGAAAGGCCGACTGAAAATAATATGGAGGATTATTCGATGGATGAATGCTCGTCACGGCAAGCAATTTCAATCTCATCTGCTTACCCCAACTCAATGGTGGCGACTGCGAGGAGGGCAATGCTTTGGAAGAATTCTCAACGCTCCTTCCACACCTTGAATGCCAGTGGCGACTCGCACATTAAAACACTCTGTCAGACCAACAGGCTTACAGAGGCAGTGGAGACCTTCAGGCATCTGCTTTCAGCTAACTCTAATCCCACCATCACCACCTACAATCTTTTGTTAAGTGGCCTCGTCCGACGGAAGCAACATCAATCAGCATTGTGTATTTACTGACTTATGGTTGAAGCAGACATTGTTCCGAGTCTCGTTTCTCTGAGCATTGTTATCAACTGTCACTGTGAAACAGGTAGAATGGATTTTGCTTTCAAAGTGTTTGAGTGTTTGAAGAATGGAAGCACATGACTACATTCCAAATGTCGTAATATTCAGTACCCTCATCAAAGGGCTTTGCAGGATGGGCAGGACAGAGGATACTGTCAAACTGTTCAATCAAATGGTGAACAAACGAGAGCTTCCTAATCTTTTAACCTGTAACACCCTAATAGATGGGCTCTGCAAGAGAGGGAAAACCCACGAGGCTTTTGTATTGATAGTTGTTATGCTGCAACGGGGTCATGAGCCCAACACTATTACATTTACTACCCTCATAGATGGACTCTGTAGAGAAGGTAAGCTACAAGAGGCCAATCAACTACTATATATGATGTTAAAAGAAGGGAATAACCCCAATGTTATTACATTTACTCCTTTAATTGATGGTTTCAGTAAAGAAGGAAAGTTGGAGGAGGCTAGGAAGCTTTTTTATGAAATTCCCAACAGAAACATATGCCCTGATACTATCACATACAATGCATTGATTGATGGTTTCTGTAAGGATGACAAATTGGAGGATGCTGCAGAACTCTTCTATGAAATGCGCAACAGAGATATATGCCCAAATGCTGTCACATACAGTGCACTTATCCATGGTTTCTGTAAGGTAGGCATGTTGGAGGAGGCTGTGAAGGTTTCTGTAAGGATGACAAATTGGAGGATGCTGCGGAACTCTTCTATGAAATGCGCAACAGAGATATATGCCCAAATGCTGTCACATACAGTGCACTTATCCATGGTTTCTGTAAGGTAGGCATGTTGGAGGAGGCTATGAAGCTCTTCTATGAAATGCCAGAGAAACATGTGCCCTAATGCTGTCACATGCAAAGCACTTATCAATGGTTTCTGTAAGGTACGCAAGTTAGAGGAGGCTATGAAGCTATTCTATGAAATGCCCAACAGAAACACAAGTCCAAATGTTGTCACATACAATGTGCTTATTGATGGTTTCTACAAGGGAGTAAGTTGGAGGAAGCTAGGAAGTATGGTTATAAAAGAGTCTGATTGTACTCACATTTTGAATACTGTTATTACTTTATCAACTTCTTATCCGAGTTTTGCACAGTGAAATCATTAATAGAGAAATATTAAATTTCTCTATTGAAAATTTCTATTGAATAGAGAAATATTTTTAATTTTAAAATGGGTTTTTAAAATTAGAAAAAGTAGAAGTATGTATGGCTTGCACGAACTTTCTTCTTAAGCGTTTCTTTATTAAAATAATAATAACAAAGTTTTGAAGTTATAACATTCATAACTTCTTTCTTTTATAAAAAAAATCAATAATTTGATTGTTGAGCCTTTTGGGTGGGTAAACACAAAATCTCATGCGAACATTCATAACTTTTTTTATAAAAAAAAAAAATCAATAATTTTATTGTTGAGCTTTTTGGGTGGGTAAATGCTCATAAAATCTCATGCGAACTGGATTGTGACATGCTGCCAATCAAGTAATACACTTGGTAGAAGAAAGGCGTTCATGTACATACACAAGAGCTTGAGGTTTTTTTCTCAATTGGTATGGTTCGTGGCAAAGGTCATGTTGTTTCCTCCCACACCCATATATAATTGCATTTTGTTGGTTCTTGGAAATCTTTCAAAAATGGTGGTGGCTCCAAGAAACATGTTGAATGATTGTATTCATACTTGCTCCATGGTATGTGGATTTAACTTGACTTCATCTCCATTCCTAGTTTTTGTTTTCATATACCTTCTTAGTTCATACCTTGCGAGGTATTGGGATTTCTAGAGTTTGATTCCTTCTCTATGTTTGGTTTAGGATTGCTATGTTCGGTGAATGGTGGTCCATTTTTCTTTTGGTCACATGTTATCTTACACTTTACTTGATCTACCTTCTTTCCTCCCAGCTCGTGAAATCCTCAGTTTTGCTCAGACCCTCCTTGAATCTTGTCCTCTCTGGCTTGACCCATGGGGAATTTGAACTTTGAATCACATGGTTTACATAGTACTTCATAACCCTCACCAATTAATCTACCGCCCATGGGCTAAAACTAGTACTATTTCATTACAATTATCAATTATAAAATGAATATAATAAAATAAAAAATAATATTATTTAATTACAATTATCAATTATGTTTTTTTTTTTAATGCGGGGTTAACCATGGTGAATTTTAACCTCGAATTTCACGGTTTACACAATACTTCATAACACTTCGATCACCAATTGAGTTGCCCCACATGGGCTAATTATCAATTATGAATTGAATTAAATATAAAAAAATATTTAAAAATAATATTTTTGCATTGTATTTCGAATTTATGATATTTAAAATGAATTAATAACATAATATTTGATGAAAAGCTAAGACTTTGAAAAGAAAAAGTGTATATGACATTCTTATTATTGCTTAATATATTATTTTCTTATGTTTTTTTTTTCTTTTGTTCATAGCATTTAAGAAAAATGAAAAAGAAAGAAAAAAACATGAATAGAAAAATTAAAGTAAACACTTTTATCAAAATATGACGAATAAGGCTAAAAAAGCAACATTTTAAAACGTACATAATTTATAGCTAAAACATTTCAAAATGTCAAAATACTAACTTAAAAAAGAGGTGGTATTATTAGAACCATTTTTTGAAATAGGAATAAAAAACGCTAAACATTGCTTCTAAAAAACGAGAGCTCTTTAGGTCATGCTGGTAACTATGTTGCTTCATGTATGTAGTCAAGAGCTTCTACTTTTACTAAGCGCTTTGCCCTAATTGAAGCCATTAACCATTTGATTTTTGTTGCAAATTTGTTTCAAATCACACCTTCCCATTGAGAGGCTTTTGGTATCCAAAATCTTATCCACAAAGGATATGGAAGCACAAGGCTTCCACTTGTCTCCCCAAGTCCACTACTCCATCATATGTGAAGGACATTTGATTATTTTTTGTCTCCATCAATATGTTTATTTGCCCCATTTCATTTGTTAATGGAGATATTTTTCCCTTCCCCTTGAGTTCTTAGATGAGGTAGGTCTTACCTCCTTTAACCAAGAACTATTTGTTCTTTTCCTTGTAGAAAGTCACATCACTATCCTAAACAAACAAGATTTCACAAGCATATAGTGACATAACTTTCGATTCCACTCTAGTGGCATAATCAACATGAATGTCAATTCTTATTTTGCATCTCTTGGCAATTCTCTTGGTTTATTTATCTAACATCCAACCAAACAAGCATGTTCTTACTAACTCATAAGTTTGTAAAACAAAATCATCTACAAAGGATTTAGAAATGAAATTACATTTAGAACTATAGTAAGAAAAAGAATTTACCTTGCCTTTTGGGGGAAACTTAATTGACAATGGTTGTGCTATGAATTATTATGTTAAGTACGTGATCTAAGGTTCAAATCCCCCTTATTTGGCATGTGAGCCATGTGTTGGGGTGCATGTGGTTTCACCTAGAGGTGATAGTGATAGTGGTGGTAATCGACCCAGTTTCACATGAATACGAGATCGACTTAGCTATTGATTCCTCTAGTTACAAAAAACAAAAACCATTTATCTTCTGGTTCTTCATTTGAACTTTGATTTAGAATAGTATATTTATGTCTCCTCGCAAATCTTGGTTGTTGCAATGTAGTGCAGAGCATGGTTTCATCCACATTGAAGGTGTTTTAAACCTTTGTTTTTTCCACTAGATTTGTACCATTTTGGATGTAATTGTGGATGAAACTTTCAACACTTCCCATCCACATCATAATGTTTGCAATGGTTGTTGGGATATTTTCCCTATGGGGTTATTGCTACAATATTTTTCCTTTGGTATTGTTGGTCTCTCTCGACCCTTTTATTACTACCCATTTTTGAAATCCAACTGAATGTAGAGACCTTTCTTATTGGTATCATCTATGATTTTCACACAAAAAGGTTGTAATATCCTTTAGAATGGATTAATAGTTCTCCAAGTTACTCCATCACTACCCTAGGCTCTTATAAAGAGATACCCAACCTCATGGCCCACTTCTAGAATTTGGCCATGTATTTTTGTGCACTATCTTTGATATTGATGAAGGGTTTCAATTTTAGGAGTTGTTCCACTTCATAGTCTATGGAATAGAATTGATTTCAATAATTTCTTGAAATCCTCCAATTTTGTAACCATGGGATTTTCACCTAGCTTTAATGCATCTACATAGCTAATAAAGTCTAAACATTTTAAAACCAATAAATGATTTTTTGTGTTCCTTTTATTAGATAAATTTCAAAATAAACTTGTAGCTATTTTAACTAGAAATTGAAGTTTTCATCATTAACTTGACTATCATAAGTTGGTATTTCAAGATTTCCTTCAACCTTTGATGAAATATGGGAAGATGAAGGAACATAGTTATTATAACTTGAGTCTTCAAACCGCTTGCCTTTGGAATATTCTAGGTCAACCTTTTCTTCTTCATGCTTAGTCTATGTTGGGTGTCCTTCCTTATCCTTCAAGACCAACAATAGTATTACTATTTCAATCAATGCAACATGTCATTGCCCCAACCAAGTGAACTTGACTTACAAATCTTCTTCATCATGTTCTTAATGAGAAGTCCCACCATTTTGGGTTTGTTACTCCTCTCTAGACTTTGTAGCAATGCTTTTCCACTTGCTTGGTACCCATTATTGGTGTTTACCATACAAGTTGTACACTAACTATTTTTGAACTTGGGCTTTAATACTCTATGCATCATAAATGATAGGCCTATGACTAGTCTATCTCACTAACATGGGTCCTTCTTTGTAGAATCAAAATTCAATCTCTGTAAAATTCATTTTCAAATTGAGATTAAGCTTTTCAAGAGAACAATTCATTAACAACAATGAATATATTTGTTCCTCTCCAGTTTCAAGGCTTGGTCTTTTTTTTTCTTTTGTTTGGAGTGCCAAAATCAATCCCCAACAAAGTAAAATGTTGAAAATTGTAACTAGGTTCGGTATTCATAATGACCTAATTATGATCATGACATTATGTATTCTTTATAAAGAAAGAAAAATAAATTATATTTTATTTTTTGAGTATGGGTTTGATACTCAAGTTTGAGTGAAAGGCATGTTCTTCATGCTTTTAGGTCTTCTAGGTCTTTCTAGGATAAAGAATATAATTGATCATGTGTCATATTCCCATTTGGACTCTTTGTAATAAATAAATAAATTTATTTTATCAAAAAAAATCCGTTTTGTATCCCAAGACCAAGTCAGCCCAAGATCAAGATCAAGTCGACCTAAAGGAGCACTATTCGACCCTTAAGAGAGACTATAAATAAAAGGGAGTTTGACCTCATTTGGACACTCAACTCATGCAAGTCTGATCTGCAATAGTGAGGGAGAAAAAGAGCTAAAGAGGATGAAGCAGATCAACGTTTCTTAGGTAAAATCTCTCTCTCTCTCTCTCTCTCTCTCTCTCTCTCTCTCTCTCTCTCTCGAAACTAGGGTTTGTGAAGCTGTTAGTTGTAGGAGGCAAAATTTTTAAAGCAGCGGCAGGAGGCCAGAATTGCTGGGCCAAAATTTTTGTTGTTGTCTTATAAGAGATCTTGTTGTGGGATGACTTGGGTCTTGGAAGTTTCTTTGTAAGTAGATACTACAAATAAAAGAAGAGACATTTTTCTGCGTTTTCCCTTTTGTAGGGGTTTTGCATTGACTTAAAGCCTATATCTCGTGTACTTTGTCTCTTGTGATCTTCATTGTTTTGATAATTTCTTGATGATTAAAACTAAAGAAGTAATTAAAGATCAACTAACATCACAAGTAATTATCAAGATAAGGAAAATAAGTTATAATCTACAAGTCTCCATATTTTCCAAAATAAAATCACTCTATCTCAAATCCTAATGGAATACCACATCCTATTTATTGAAATGCTCAACTCCAACACTTTTATCAACCACCCATCCACCCACTCATTATATAATCAAGTAATAAACAAGATGAGCACATCACTTCTCATCATTACTATATCTATAGCCATGGTATATAATATACATATAACTTATATGCTAATATGTGGATATTTGTAGGAATAACAATGTGCACAAGCTAGGTATGAATTGTTGATATGTGTAATGGTTTCTAATGTCTAACATAATGTAATGATATATAGGAAATTAATAGAACGCACATGCTTGAGGGTGTACAGTTTAAATGTGTATTGGTTGTATAATGTTGGAATAGATCTCAATGATTATTGCAAGTGTTTCCCTTTTGTTTTATACAAAGCATATGATGTTATGTTAGGTTATGAATGGTTGTTACATAAAGCACAAGAAAGTGGCCTCTAAGTTGAAATTTATAAAAGAGATCACACAACAAACATTTAACGGTGACCTAAACAAACTCACAATAGCATTGTGGATACCAACTAACAATACAAGCAAAGGGATATCATTGTGGATACAAACCAACAATTCAATCCATACAAACATATTAATGTAGAGGATCAATTGGGTATTCAAATTCATAGGTGTTGGAATTAATTATCATTACCACTGAAGGGGATAGTCAAAAAATGAAAACTCCACATCAATTAACCATAATAAACATAGAGACTTAGTAGCAAAAACACTCCAATGTTGAATGCATATGCACTCATTCTTTACTTCTTAGCAAGAACAAAATTACAATAAAGTCTAGTTCTCTGCATCATTAACAATTTCATCAAAATAATTTTATTTAGCTACTCTCTATTGCTATGCTTGGGTTTATAGGTGGCATTGGCCTTGTTAAGAGCAATTAGAGGCCAAGTGTCCTTGTCTCTTCAACTCTATAACTACATCACTCTTCCTCTCCATTTCATCTTTTGTTGGCATCATTCTAATTAGAGTTCCTTCTAGTCAATTTTTTCTTATTGCTTAAAATGGAAGAGCAACATTTTAGAGTTGTGTCGTAGTGAACTGATCTATCATGGGGAACTTTACACTATCAACGACATCCTCCTACCTCATCATCAACATCCATAGTCATCAAATTCACTTCCATAGGCAAGAGCTTCTGATTTTACCAAGTGCATTGTCCTAATTTGAGTAATTAACTATTCAACATCTCTTGTAGATCAATGAATGAAGTAATGCTAGTATTTGTACTAGCATTTTTTTTAAGTTGCACACAAAACAATATATATATATATACACACACACACACACACACACCAAGTGATGAGAGGGACCAAATCTCTTAAGATGTAAAATTATTTTTTAGTGTAAAACTTGAGGAAAGGTTTGAACCTCGAGAGATTTGATCCCTCTCATTGTTTGTTAGATCCTTAATTAAGATGAGTTTATGTTGGTTCTTAATAATATTATTTATATTATATAAATTCCACATCTATACATATAAATTTATTTTCATTTTTAAGTTTATTAAAAGCTTGATTTATTCTCTATGGAATATTCATAGAATACTTTTAGTAGTAGTACTTTACGCTATCAACTACATTCTCCTACGTCATCATCAACCTCCATAATCATGAGCTTCACTTCCATAGGCAAGAGCTTTTGATTTTATTGAGTGCTTTGCTATAATTTAAGTAATTAACCGTTTAAAATTTCTTGCAGATTAGTGAATGAAGTAATGATAATATTTGTACTAGCTTTTATTTTAAGCCACACACAAAACAATCAATGATTTTTTTTTGTAAATTTATTATAATAAAATCTCTCTCTCTCTCTCTCTCTCTCTCTCTATATATATATATATATATATATATATATATATCCCCACTGATTAGCTCAAGTTATCTAGAGCTAGATGTGAAGTTCATTGATATTGTTACTAATTGTTGTTGATCATGGGTTCAACTCTCTTTGATTCCATTGGGGGGAGGCCCTGTAATCTGAGCCGATAGTTTACCTAGTTTACCATCCACAAAATATGAGGAATTACTCAAGGGTTTCTTGTACTTTCATTCCAAGTGCATGTGTGTGTATACACATTAAACATAAAATATATAGTCTCCTCTCTTCCTCGCAATCTATCACATATTTATGTTGCAACTAGTCCATAATGATTTAGAAATATTGATATGCAATGGTGTTTAACTAAAGTGATCATTACTGACAATGATCCATCTTAACTCTAGATTTTAATAGTATCTAATGTGTGGTTTATGGACACCAGATATCCACCGAAAGGGATCGCTTCCCACCAACTCATTAGTTGGTGGCCTAAGCGTAAGAGCATATGAGGGAAGAAAAATGAGAAATATATGTTGATCTTATGCCACAAAGAGCATATGAATGGAGGGAATGTTTAATTGGTAATCAAGTTGGATCCTTGGGCACTATGATAAAGGTAGATTCATATGGATATGAACCATGAGGATTTTGATGCTTTGTTAAAGAAGACTGTCATGGTGAGGTAAGTTTGATGTTAATGTCTACTATTGGTTATCTTGTTAACATGTTTTTCTACCTGGAAAGATGTTGCAGGTATACATGATTATATTTGAGGCAAGTTCAATTGTGTGGATGTTGAGGAAAATCTCAACATCTGGTAACTAACATCATGAAGATCAAGATGTGCTCATCTTGGGTTGGAAGGTAGCAGTGTAAGAATATAGCTTGAAGTCCTAGAAGAAAGATCATTTTTGTGAGGAAGCTATGGTAAACTTGAAGTTTGGGAAGGTCCAATAGAAAACCTTCATTGATAAAATCAAGATGAAAGTGATGTGCAAGATAGATGACGTGAAACTTTCATGAGAAGATGGCTCTATGATCCATGGAAATAAGCAAGCTCTGTAGAGTGAAATGCAAAGGAAAGAAGGAGCCATGCAAACTATAAAGAAATTAGATATGGTATGAAAGATAGAAAGAATACTTGCTGCTCTAATGTCGAGAATCTCCTCTAGGTTTGAGAGGAAGTATGTTTGGACACTAGTTCTCCCTGTTTCATGTACTAGACTAGGACTAACAACTT
This sequence comes from Pinus taeda, assembly GCA_000404065.3. Lineage (NCBI taxonomy): Eukaryota > Viridiplantae > Streptophyta > Pinopsida > Pinales > Pinaceae > Pinus > Pinus taeda. Next base: position 89,780 of record APFE030606264.1, read on the forward strand.
TAATTCTAGTGTATGCATCATGGATAGGGAGAATGATTACTTGTTTAGTTCTCATGTTGTTATGTAATATGATGGATTGGGATTGTTTTCCTAAGTCAAGTACATGGACATGGATAAGGAGAATGTTGGATTGGATAATCATCTTAGACAAACATTCTTAGAGTCATGTAATGTGATGGATTAGGATGAAGATCCTAAGTCACATGGATTTGGATAAGAATGGTTCAGTGGTAGGATTACTCTCTGTATCCTAGGTGGAGTATGTACCATGATGAGGAATTTTGTTGTCCTATGGAATGACTCCCAACATTGTGCTATGATCTTGTGAGAGATAAAGTGTACCTGTCAAGGGCTTGGGTAATGTGATAATGTTGGCTATGATGAGTGATGGTTATCAATGTAGATCTCTTCTTATAAGAACTTTTCAAATGGAGTATTGTCCTGCTACCGGTTGGAAAATTATGAATACCTCCATAATGAAGAGGGAGTGTTGGGAAATGTATCTACTTTCAGCCTTCATAATTGTCATTTTATCTCATGTCATGATGTAATTCTTATACAAAAAAATATATTATGATGTCATGATGTAATTCTTATACATAATAATATAATATATATATATATATATATATATATATATAGATTATTGAATCATGTGTTTCATGTTTGGTTCATTGGTTAAAAAGGTCAAGGCATCCATTGCATTCCTATAGGATTTATCATGAATAAATCAATATCATTTGTAAGACCCGCTTGGGTAATGTGTCATGCAATATTTTCTAAAAGAATTCATTCAAGCCTCTAGCTACAAGTCAACCTTTAGATATTGTAGTTCAAGTTGGGCTAGGAAGCTCTTCAAATCATCATAAATAGTATTATAAGTCAATCTACATGTCGACCTAGATCATGTTCAGGCCAGCCTCATAACTAGCCTATTTGACTCTTAGAAAGGAAAGTGTGTGTGTGTGTGTGTGTGTGTCTATATATATATATATAATATATATAATAATATATATTCTAATATATATAATATATATATATATATATATAATATATATATATATATATATATATATGTGTGTGTGTGTGTGTGTTGTGTGTGTGTGTGTGGTGTGTGTGTCGAGAGAGAGAGAGAGAGAGAGAGAGATACTCACATTATCTTGTACACATATCTGTAGCTTGAAAAAGAAGATAACAAATAGACAGAGAATAGAACAATATATAAGACCAAATAACATAAAAGTTTGCTTCCAACTGAATCTAAAAAGTAAGTTTGCTAAGTCTGTCTTTCAGAAAAGTTGCAGGCAGTTCAAAGACACTCAAAGTCGTAATAAGTTTAGAGACACCCAAAAATTGTAGGAAATTCATAGGTCTGGATATCATAGGATGCATAGTGGTTTGAGGTTACAGTAAGATTGCAAGATCTCAGAATTTCAGAATTGCAGTGAGGTCCAAAAAGTTAAGAGTTGTAGTAAGGTCAGAAAATTACAATGAAAGGAGGTGGCATTTATGATTTGGAAGGACTCTTGAAGAAGTGTTGACTTGTAGCTAGAAGGCTTGACTTGGTCATTTGGCCTTGGAAGTCTCCTTTTAAGTTAATAATAAGAAGTTCTTGAGTGTTTTCCCCTCTTGGAGGGGTTTTCCTCTAGCGTGGAGCATACATTTGGTTACTCTTGTCTCTTATCTTTACATTTTTGGTAATTTCTTGATGAAAGAGAACTAAAACTAATTAATAACAAAACGTAAAACTTCACAAGTAATTATCAAGTTAAGGAAAATCAATATTGATCTTCTATGACTTTGATTTTCCAACTTCTTGGGAGAATGTGCATTAGATGTAGGTTATCACCCTTGTTTTTCATGATGGTAAAATATATAAAGAAAGTAAAATCTATGTATATGTAAATTAATCTATAATGAAACACAAAAATATGACAATGTAGGATGTTAGAATGCTCATGTACTATGCAATGCAACTAACTAAGATGCATAATTAAACCTAATTTCCATTAAACAAAGTAAGGCGGCTCCACCTCATCTGTGAAGGTAAGAGTTCACCATCAAGTTTAGCAATATAGAACTAACCAACACCTACCTTTCCATGGATCCTAACGGGGATTGGGTCCTTTCAATTAAAACAAGATCACCCACTTGGTATTCTCTTGTTGATTTTTGGACCCACTGTCTCTTGACAATTGACTGCCTCTTTTTAGATATTTTCCTAAGACAAACATATTGAGAAGGGGAAGGCTTACTAAAATTTGGGGGTCCTTTGGAATGATATTGAATCATACCCTTGTGATTCTTAATGATCTTGGACTTCTCAACGGGTTTAGGGAATGGGAGCAATGTGAAAACTCCAAAACTAGAATCCTATTGCAGCAACTGGAATTTATTTTTCTAATTGCTAATTATTTTAAAAATTTATCTGATATCCCAAATATCAAATAAATCACACTACAACCTTAACAAATAAAATATTGTAGAAATAATAGCGTTGGAACCTAAGAAAATACTAGCACACACACAATAAAAATGAGACCATTATTTTTGGACAAATTTCCCCAGAAAAAACCCAACTTGGGAAAATCGGTGCAACAGTGAAGGTTTTTATTATTATGCAGTAGTGAAAATCTGAGTATAATCTAGATGCCTGAAACTGGAAATCCACAGTAAGAAAATCTCAACAAAATTATTGAAAAGAATTACCCTTCCTCCACAGGCAATTTTGACACAACTTCCCTTCAGAAAACTGGTCATCCAAACCCTAGTGTGAGCCCTTTTGCACTTCCTCTGTGCTATCTCCCACAAGTGTGGCTCAAATATGCCTATGATGAAGTCATTTTTCCTATCTCTTCTATGGAAATCGTCTCTTCGGCTCTCTAGAAGACTTTCCCGGCCTCTGGAATTGAGAATGAATTTTTCCTCAGTTAAATCGAACTACCTTTATGAAGCAACTGTGCATTCCTCTACGCTACCTCACTAGGAATAAATTGGCCCTCTTGATGTTGCCTCTCTGAATCTAGATAAATTCCTCCATATCATTGTCCCTGCCCCTGACTATCTTTGTTGCCTCACTAAAGCTCAAACTCTTTGGCAACTGACTGCTGCTACTCTAGAAAATCGAATTCTCCAAGTGACTCTGGTGTATTCTCCATCACCACATCGATATCCTCTTATAATCCACTATTGGAACACCAATGACCAAGACTTAAACTTAATAAATGGCTAGTACCATCTCTTGATCGATCTGAATGAGCTTCTAGACTATTCTCAGCTTATCTCAATTAATGCTTATTAATTAACCATATTCAATAAGTTTAGACTTAGGAAATATTTAAAAGTCGGCTAATAATATAATTGAGACACTTCTAGATGGAATTTCCATAAATGATTTTTGGGTTTTGGAGGTCTCATGTATTCTAGGCTCTCCACCAAGTTTTGTGGTTAGAACACATCCAATGCTACAAAAAATAACACTCCCTCTTAGTGAGGACTGTGTTCTCTCTAATGTTGCACATCCTGCCACAACACCCTATCTCTGTATCACTTCCTGTCACGTCGCTGATGTCTGGCTACTTCTTCCCACCAACCATTGCACAAATCTGATGTTGCATCTATGCTACTGCTGACATTGCCATATTGCTACCAACTCTGCGTCTACATTGCAACACCCTCTCCTATGTTGTTGCTACAAATGCTACCACTGCAACTGAAAAGCATCCTAAATACTGATTCAATTGTGTTTAATATGATGAATCTACCTCCCGAGTCTTTGACTGCTACTAACATTTGCATTGTCGCTGAAGAATCTACATTGACGCCAACTCAACACTAAACCACATGCTCTGTTGTCAACACTGCACTGTGATCCTCAGTCTCTAACTGATACTATTATGCAACTGTCACTTTGGTATTGACTGCATCAATTTCCACTAATTCATCTTGCTAATGAATATTGTGGGTCCCTGTAGCAAGGTAATGATCCATGAGGTGGAATCCTCAAGGACCTTGCCCAATCTCTGTAGCTCTCTAGGGCTACAACTCCAAGTCACCCCACCTTACACCCGGAGGTATGGCTTCCAACATCGTGAAGTCTTCCTCCAACCTGGAGGAAAGCCTATCTATCTCAGCTAACATTTCCCATTGATCTTGCTTCTCTAACTTTTCCTTCTTCCTGAGAGGACAATGTGCACTGTAGTGATCGAGCTCACTACACCTGAAGCACTTGACCTTTGACAGGTCCTTCTTATTCCTTCTTTTCTCCGCTTGCCCTTGATTGGGACCCTTAGATGTGAGGGCCATATTCTCCTCCTCCTTCACCACCTTATGTCTGCTACTACTGCTATCACTGATGGAGCTCTTTAACAGAGCTTGTCTCAACTCCTCCTGTTGTAAATCCTCCCACATTTTGTCCCATCCCAATAGTGTGTCTCCGCCCAATATACTTTGGAAAAATACCTGCCAATCCTTAGAGACACTATTGAGAGCTAATCACACTATCTTTGGATGTTGAGGCGTTGCCCCAACAACTAAAAATTGGTCTCAAACCTCTTGAATCCTTGTTAGGAAAATATCTATACCTTCACCCTTTTACATCCTGATGCATCTCAACATCTCCTATAGGAAAATCTTCCACTGCTCAAAAGTACCCTGGTATAGCATGGAGAAAGAATCCCACATTTCTTTGGCCATTGCTTTTTCTACCTCATGTGAGACTATATGGTCCCAAACTCCATCTAGGATCAGCTGCTTTGCTTGTGCCATCTTCTTTTGGTATTCCTTAAGCTGATATGGATTTTGAGGAACTTCCACTACACTATCAATGTAGGCTCTCATGCCATATTCATCTAGAAGGAAAGACATCCTAACCTTCCAAATGACACAGTTGGATGAACCATCCAACCAATCCTGATCTCTAAGCCCTACTATGGCCATCTTTGATCAAGTTGAAACTCTCTCTTTCCCCGTGCTTGACTATTTCTATGTTATTCACACTCCCTCCTAGAATGTGTGGCTTTGTTAGATGTTATTGCCAATCTACAATTGGAAATTCGAACTTCTGAGATCAGAAGCTCCCCGAGAGAATTTTACCCTCAATTGTGTGTGATTTTCTCCTCCACCCTACGCAAATTCTACTTCTGCAAACTACAAAAAAACCCTCTGCGTCCAACTGAGGAATCTGCTCAACGAAAATTGTTGAAATAAGGAATTGCCGAGAGGGGGGGTGAACCAATAATTAAGAAACTCTTCTCCTTTTTATTATTATTCTTTTAGTCCCTTCTTATATTCTTTAACTTGTGAGAGCATTCATTCACAAAAACAATGAGTCAAAAATATTTCAGACACACAAGTTCAAACAACAATCACATGAGCACTACACATTTGACATAATGTTTTTCATGTGGAAACCCAGAGGGAAAAACCCACCAATTTTTTTGTTTGTTCATGATGTAAATTAAGCACCCACTTAATTACATCTTTTTGTTTCCGAGCACCCACTCACAGGAGGCACCAAACCCCTTTAGTTAGCAAGCACCAATTGGCCATGAGGCACCAACCTCTTCAGTATGCATGCACCAACCTGCTCTTGCCATTGCTATACTATTTCATACAATTTTCAAACTAAAAATAGAGGCATACAATTATACAAGTAAAATACGAACAAGGGATGTTCACAGATTGACTTCTGTGTTCTTCCTTCTGTGCTCACTTGCAGCAAGTCTCCTCTCGCTGCTCACAGTAACACTTCCTCTGCACTCAACCTTGTCTATGGAGGGATCTGCACCGACTTCTCTTCAACACTACCCTTGTAATTCTCCACACAGTCCTCATACTACTCTTGTTGTTGTATTACACAATGTCCTCCCAGGTGCTTCAACCTCTCTGATTCAATGATTTATCTCACAACACTACGCACACACATATATGCTCAACTCCCCATATTTTCTATTGTCGATGATGGTTTTGTTTCACTGAGGTACTCTGCACAAGGGAGTCTCTCCTCTCTATCCTTTAGCTACAAATATGTACTTAGGCATGGCTTCAATTACCACTCTTGCGTCTTCTGATAGTTTCTTGTCAAGGCGCCCAAAATAGAGATGGACCTTGCAGTTCCTCATAGTCTATTTGCACAAAGTTCCTGTGCTGAGAAATTAATTCTCAAGTGACCTACACACCTCCGAGAGCCCCAATTTCATTTATCGTTCCACAATTATTGATAGTTCACAGAGGTGATTATTTTGTTCTTATTTATCACAACCATTCATGCACGCAAAATAGTTGATTGTTTCCTTCATGCCCTCGAATTCATATCTGCTACAAATGTTGTCCTTGATTTCTTGTTACAGAGTCTTTCGCGGGTTTATCCCCTTTTAACTACCAACTCCTCTGTACCTACATTTAATTTCACAGTTTCTAACTCATACATCCTTTAATTATTTGTACTTTCTTATCAAAGAAACTCCATATCGCAACTTCATAGTGGTGTAGTGTTCTGATACTTCTCAGTCTTGGTGTCTTTAGCTCTTCTGATGCTGAGCTCCTTGAGTATTTCTCCTCCATGGGACCATGAGCTATGACCTGCATCTTAACATTGGGGTGTTGAGATGATTTGTTCCTACTGGGGACCAATCTTCCTTTACTACTACTTTGCGCCCTTGTTTCTTTGTATTTACATGACCAAGAGCCAACCCAATATCGGAAGCCCCCTCCACCGAAATTTTCAATAACCATATGTTTTAGACTTTTGATATCTTAATATTCAATATGTCTAGCTTCGATATAACGTCATCACTCCACATGGTGTCTTTATAGAGATGAAACGTGTGATGAACCCCAAAATTGGTAACAATTTGGGCTCATTTGGGCTCATTTTCATTGTTCAACCCTTGTTCAAATCCATAATTTTCTATAGTTTATGCATTATTTCTAGTATGTTTGTGTCTTTGGTACGAATAAGGGAAGTTACTTTTCCTAGGTGGTTAACATGTGTCTATTTCAAGTTTTTTTGACGTATTGGAGCATAGTCACAACAATCATGAGCTATAAGGCAGCCAAGCCTGAAATGAGGACTTGAAGGAGGGATGTCCACGACATTCAATGACCCTTCCTCAGGATTCTCACCTTTAGCTCCGAGCTCCAAAGACCACCGAGCCGAATCTAGAAGGCAGCCAATCATCATTTAGAAAGGGGTTGTTTGACTCACAGTTAGACAGCCGAGTTCCACGGATTGAAGAGGCCGGCTAGGTCCCTCGTTATCTATAAATGTTGAGGCCTCAGCCTTCGTAAAAATACTTTTGAACCTATTGCGTACTTTGTACTCCAGTGCTGCAGCAACTCTATTTCATCTTCTTGTAGCCATTTTTGGCAAAACTGTTATGACTCTTTTTGAATAATGATAAGAAGTTTGGTTTCCTAACAAGTCTGAGTTTTTTTATAGGAGCCAAATCTCTCAGGGTTGGGCCCAACCTGAGAGCCTAGGACCTCCTTTCTGTACCATTGTGTTTCTTTACGTATCACTGTTTTTTCTCTTTTATGTATTTGAACACCTTGCTGTTAAGTAGATTTTGTTATGATGCTGGAATAGATCACTGTTTATGAATGGTTTTGGTTTAGATGTTTTGGTAGAATAATAACAGCAAGATCTCCAAGAAAAAGAGACAACTACACTCCTGGTTTCACCTCGGCCTTATTGGGTTTGGGGCTGGAATTGAGGAAAACGGGGCTGCCTCACAAAAACACTAGTTTGCTGCTTATGAAATCTTTTAGTGTGCTTGTTTAATTGCAGAGATTAGTCATGGGGTTGGACATCTGAAATGTTTCCTCACATAGATGATGTACAAGGTCTTCTTCCCAAATAAAGTTACTGCTCATTTATGTTGATTGATGGATAGAATAGATTAGTTTAGGATTTGATCATTTGCAGGTTTGTGTAGAATTGATCAAGGCCCACCGTGCAGGGTATCCTCCTCCTTCATCCATCCTCCCAAAGCATCATCTAAGCCTCCTGTTCTGTGTCATAGCTAAGCTGCCTTTTTTCCCATCTATCCTTTGTGTCTACGAAACCTTACCTTCTTGCTCATCATTGCCTTAGTCATCTCTGAGCCAAGTCAGCCTTCCACCAAACCTCCCACCAGTCCTTAGGCCATGTTTAGACCCCTATCCTACCTTTAGATCCATTCATGCACCTTCCCTCATGCATCCACCTCCTAAAAACCGACTTCCAAGTTTCCTGTAGAAATTCTGAAGTTTCCTGTAGAACCCCTGCAGACTTCCTGTAGAAGCTCACAAGTGAGGTTTTCTGATAGCCAAACCTTGTGATACTCTGGGGAAGAGTGCTAGGGCCCCTTAGACCCTCTTTGAGCCTCTCCAACTGCTTCCAAGCATTCCTCTTCCTTAGTCCACTCCTGCACAGTGAAGCATAGTTCAAGTATATGCATGTGAAAATCGACACTTAATCAAGAAAATACAAAAGGATACTTTCCAGAACAAAAGTAGACTAAGACATGTGCATTTTCCCTTTTTGAAGTCAATGGCATCTCATTCAGCAGTCTGTATTCTCATTATTGCATCAATAGAACGGGCTGGTAGAATTAGGGTTTGCTAGGGTTTGCAATCCTCGTTTGCTTTCAGTTTCTTTCCACAAGTAGATTAGCTCCCCTTCGAGTTAGCTTTCATCCATCATTTACAAGCCTCATATAAGAGCTTATCGAAGTTGGCTAAAGCCCTGGCGGACTTGTGCCAGTTGACCAAGTGACAACTACGACAAGAGCTAGTACTTGTGCATACAGCACCGTCGCTTCCAAGTTTGTTACGAACAACCCGATTGATAAAAGTAAAGAAGGGAGTCCCAGGAGTTGCAGCATTATTGCTGCAATACTAGAGCCCACCATCTTTTTGGCGTCGTTGCCGGGGAAGCATCAGAGTATTGGTGATTGTTGCTATTCTTCTATTTTTCCACTACAAACTTCTGCTAAGTAGTTTATTTCGTTTCCATTCTGTAATTTCATTCCTGCAAAAGTAGAGTAGACATTTCTTGCTTTCCTAGGTTAGCCTTCAAATTCCGCAATTTCAATTCTGCAAGCATAGATTAGAATTTCAATTCTGCTTTCATAGGTTAGCATTTCAATTCCACATTTTCCTTTCAGTAAGATAGTTAGCTGCAGTTCAACCTATTTTAGTTTTGCAGGTACAAAAGAAAAAAATACAAAAGAAAGAAAAAGTCTTTCCATTTCATGCCTCGTAGGAACATAGATAAGACCGACAAATTCTTACCCAACACCCCCACCACATCACTGAGTCAACTTTCTCTCTTCTCTGGTGACAGTGAGCCAGAAGAACCTATAGTTGAACCTCCTGAGATATACGAAGATCCTATAGCGGAAGAAGAGTTAGAAACCATTCCATCTGCAGCCATGGCTGAAAACCGAAACGGGAGAAGAGAAGATGAGAGAATAGAGGGTGCCTTTCCCATTCGAGAGACTAATGGAGACATGAAGATGAAAAACATAAGTCCCTCCGCGCTACCTCATTTCCATGGTCTGACTTCTGAGGACCCTGATACCTTCTTGTTTGAGTTTGATGTCCTTTGTAGAACTTATGACTATGCTGAGGATGAGCAAAAGCTGAAACTCTTTCCCTCTACCCTCAAGGATGCAGCATTACGCTGGTTCATTGGGTTACCTGGAAACAGTATCACCACTTGGGCTCAAATGCAACAAGCCTTCAACACCAAGTACAGAGACTACTGTAGGTCCAAAAAAACTAAGGGGGAAATCTTTCAGATGACCATGGGTAGTGACGAATCTTTGGAAGACTATGAGGAAAGGTTCCAACTCAGTTACAAACGAGCCAGGTGCACACTTGACCCGGAATCTCTGAAGTTGGTTATGCTCCGAGGAGTCCCTGAAGACCTTTTGGACACCCTTAACCTACTGGCTGGAGGAGATATCTACCAACTACCTTATGAGGACATAAAGACCATGTTTAGAAACCATTCTAGGGCAGCCCGAAAGAAAGGTAGGGGGAGTCATCTCTCAGCTAACACCTCCCTCTCCAAGCATGAGTTTGCTAACCAGATGGAAGATCTTAAGAGCGAAATGAGACAGATCATTGCCATGCAACTTGATACCTTCAGAATTCAGCAAAAGAAGGAAAAGGCTAAGAGGGCCTTGGCCATTGTTTTGTCCTAGATGCACAAGGAAACACCCCAAGAATGAGTGCCCACTACACTCAGTAGAGGTATGTTTCATGTGTGAGGAAGACCATCCCACCAACCAATGCCCTACCTTGCCTGGATTTAAAGCCATGTACCTAGGGACCGAGGTGGCTACTGAACCTCTTTACTTCCTCAATCAAAGGAGGCCTCATGGACCCAGGCCTTATCAGCAGGGAATGTAAGGGACATCCCAAGCTTACTACCACCCCAACCAACCTGCCCATATGCCTTCTTGGGCCCCCCCTGCTCATCCTTCATGGTCCACACCTCCTCCATGGTCTTATCCATCTCCATACCAAACTCAACCACCCTTTCACTCGTTTCACTCTCATGCCCAGCCACAACCTTAGTGGAATGCACCTCAACCGGGGTGGAGGCCCCAATACAACTCTCCTACCACCATTCTGCCTCCACCACCAACTCAATCCCAACCATTACCTCCTGCTCCTCCAAGACAACCCCAGATGCCTGCTCAACCGAACCCGAACCCCAACAACAGACAGGCCCAGCAGGTATATACTGGGGAGATATCATGCCCTACCTATGCTGTGGAGATCCAGGAGATCAACCTGCGATCTGGGAAAGTCCTTCCAGAACACCAACCTCCTCCCTTAGAGGAGGAAGAAGAGAAATAGGAAAGTGAACCCCAAGCCATTCCACCCTTTCCTGAGCGACTCACAGCGACCACACAGCCCAACCCAGAGGATGACGAGCTTCTGGGAGAACTTAAGCAGTTGTGTGTGAAAATTCCACTTCTCCAGGCCATCAAAGATGTGCCAATTTACAACAAATTGATTAAAGAGAAGTGTTTCAGGCACCTAGGTAGGCGAAAGAAAGATGCCTTGACCATTAATGTCATAGGACAACTGTCCGATCTCATGTTGGGGCAAGTAATTTGTCAAAAGTATTTGGACCCTGGGAGCCCTGTAGTTGATGTCCACATCAATGGCACCATCATACCCCACACTCTGATTGATTTAGGGGCTGCCATCAATGTGATGACCAG
>APFE030606282.1:0-41127 GCA_000404065.3 Pinus taeda
AAAAGAAGATAATTTCAAGACATTCCAACAAATTTCCAAGACAAGTGAATGCAGCGACGAGGAAATGCGTCTAGGGAATGTGTGGAGACACCCACAAAATTTTAGGAAAGGTCGTGGTCCCTGACATAGGGGATCCTATCCAAAATCCTTAATATATAATATTATATATATATATATATATATATGAAACAATGACAAGTCACACCCATGAACGTTTATTCCATTGAATTCCTCATCCCATAAATGTAGGAAACATGGGGGCACATGCCCCTCATCTGGGGAAGCACATCCCTGTGTAACACTAGATATCAGAACCTCATGGTTGTGTGTGAACAAAGAGACTAGGCAATTTAGGAATCTGTAATTCCTACTCCTTTGCCAGAATTAACCATATACAACCAAGGTCTACTACAAACATCTCATAGGAGAATTGAAACATAGAATCCCTTGAATGTACTGGAGCACGAGAGGGTGGACTTCCTAAGAGACTACACAATAGTGAAGGTGAGCTCCTTATATTAAATCATGTTAGCTTAAGAGGGAGGACTTCATGGATGAATGGAGGTTGGGTAAGATGGCTAGAGTTTCATTGAAAGCAATTGTGGTAGTTGTTGAAAATAGCAACAAGAAATGCTATAAATAGAATTTCAGGTACCAATGTTGGATATAGCAACAAGGAATGATAAAATAGAAATGTTATAAATAGCATTTCGGGATACATTCCAATTTTAATTAGTTCCTGAACTAAAATTGAGAATTAAAATTCGAATTTGATCTTAGCAACTGTTTGAAAAATAATTAATTAATTCACCTTGAGTTAATTAGTTGGAGAAATTCAAACATGAAGTCTATGTGAAGACATGCAACAATTTTCCCTTTGATTGAGGAAGCTATCCCTTAATTAAAGTAATCAGGATGAGTTGTACTTTGAGTTGTAATTGGTTAGCTCAATTAATTGAGTTAACTCCAGCTAGATTAGTTCCAATAGTTTGTGGAACTGATTGTGAGTTCGGTTAGTTAATGCATGCATGCATGCATGCAACTAGTCTACTTCATAAATAACTCATGCATGTCAGTTCAGTCAGAGACCCAGTTGACATCAGAGGAAGGGACATTGTACTATCAGTTGAAGGAATTTTCCTATATAGGAAACTCATCCATGCAGAAGGAATTATCTCCTCCAGGATTGCGCAATTATTTCAGAGGCTAGTGAGCAGTGTGTGAGGGAATTACACACAGGTTGCAGCTTGAGGAGCCAGGAGAAACTGCGCAAGGAAATAGGAGGCTTGGAGGGCAGAGGAGAAGGTTTGTGAGAAGCCTTTGACTGTCTATGAGTAGCAGTGAGGGATTGCACTGAGAGCTAGATAGCTTGAGAGCTAAAGCTTTGTGTAATCCTAAGATATTTCCACTTGTATGATAGTACAGATAGCGGGGTTTTTAGCTGAGGCTTTCCCCAAAGTATTCTTCTGTGTTTCCTGTATATGATTTCTCATTCTTTGTTATACGTGTTCTATTTGATCTTGCTCAAAATCGATTAAGCTTCCGCAAGTTTGTTTGTAGAAGTAGATCAAGTATTTTGCGTTAGTATGTTGCATTATTAGGTGATCTATAGTGGGAAATTCTACATGGTATCAGAGCAAAGGTGATCAAAACGAAGAACAATATACAAAGAAGTTCGAAGTTCGAAGCTTGAAGTTCTTGATTATAGAATTTGAATTCTTATCACATCTCAAATTTCACCAATGGTGTTCAACAGTTTGAGACTCGAGTATGCCCTTGATGGCAACTCGAATTATATAGCCTAGAAGGATTGCATGGAAGTGGTATTAGAGGACAACGGTTTGAAGGACTTCATTGATCAAGAAGTCCACAAGCTAGCAGTTGCTAATGCCCAAGAATTGGCAGAATGGAAGAAATGTGTGGCTAGAGCGAGGAGAATCCTTCTGGAGGGAGTTCGAGACCACATTGTCTCAAGTCTCCATGGGAAGGAGACATTATTTTCAATGTGAAAAACATTGAAGGATCTATATCAGGACAACAACGATCAGAGGAAGATAGCGCTGAAAGACAAGCTTCGGAAAATCAAGTGTAAAAAGGGTGACACGATCTATACATATCTGAACAAGCTCACCACCTACAGGGATGAGCTTGGAAGTGTAGGAATCACAACAGCCGATGATGACATGGTGATTCTTTCTCTCCTCGGTCTTCCTAAGAGCTGGCATAACTACCAAGACTCAGTTAATGGAAGAGAGAAACTGCCAGATTGGGAACGACTGTGGTTGGATCTGATGCAGGAGGAGATAAGGAGAAGCACCAGAGATGGTTCTTCATCCGAGGAGGATGAAGAAAATTGTGCCTTAGCGAGTAAGGCAAAGAAAGGGAAGGAGAAGGATTCTCATCCCAAATTGAGTTATTCCCATGGTGGGAAGAATATTGATAAATCGAAAGTGCGATGCTTTCATTGTCATGAGGTGGGCCATTATGCAACAAATTGTCCATTGAAGAAATCCAAGATGGGATCCAAGGAAGGATCTGAAGGTGAGGCATTGGCCTCTCAGTTCAAATTGGATTTTATCCTCATCGCATGCATGGTTTCATCGATGATGGGTTGTGGTTGGTTTCTTGATAGTGGAGCCTCATTCCACATGATCAACGATAAGAGTTTGTTCAATACCTTGGAGGAGAAAGACCTTCAGATACTCATAGAGATGGGTAATGATGAAAAGTATAGCGAGGAGAAAGACCTTCAGATACTTGTACAGAGGCCAAATGGTTTTTGTGCCTTCATTTTTGTGAAATTCTTATGTTTGTATTGCAGATTTATAATTCTAGAATTATGTTCAGTAATCAAAATTATGTTTGTCCATACCTCTTTTTAAGAGAATTTCCCTCTATAACTAAAATTTAATAAGAGAAGTCACACAGAGTTATTCAAGGGCAGGGACATGTTGCATCATTTTTCCCTTGATGTCTCTATGAATTCCTAGAAGAAAAAAAATCCCTCTCAGCAACTGTGGTGAATAAAGTGATGAAAAATTGTCAATTTGGAGCAACTAATAACTCTCACATAACAGAGGCATGGGTGCATCCACAGATGATTTCCTCACAACAACCTATGATAGTCTGGGATCTTGGGGATGAGAAGAGTATTGGAACAGAGAAGAGACAACCACCCAAGAGTCAATGAAATCTTATCCAGCCATGTTCTTCTCATCGTATCACTGTTGTGGACGATTGAATAAATGGAATTTGGTTCTGTGCATGTTTACAAAGGATAAAATTTCATGAAATGAATTATAAAAAGAAAATCCTCAACTTGTAAATTTTAGGTAAATAAGTCATTTACTGTAAGTTGTTTTTGGAGAAAAGTCCTGGGAGGGAATTGAGATAATGTTCATTAATTACCCAATAATTATGTCCCCTTTTATCTAGGCAACAAGTACAACTTGATAATTTTTTTCAAACCAAACTGTCATATTCATAGCCACTATGGCAATGGTCCAAGAAAGAACAACTTCATATACTAATTTATAAATTCCAATTTTCATCCCTTTGTTAGCTAGAGGCTGTACACTAAAATAATTATCATATTCATACATGTCCTAAATTTACAATTAGTGCTCTGAAATTTCCAGCTAGATCTTGACACCTACCTCGACTCATCATAAGGAATCCATTTTTCAGTACCAATGATCATCTATTCCTGTAATGGCCATTGCTCTTGCTAAAATTGACAGACAAACTCCTCCAGTAGCCTTGTCCAGCCAAACTTCCTTGGTACCATTGTCGAGTGAAATAGGTTTGCACAGAAAATAATATATCTCCTTTTTCAACAGAGACAGGAGCTTTGAAATGGGAAATTTGGAGAGAAGCTCCTGATAACACACAAGCATTTTTTTTGCATATCTTGTTACCAAAGGCGATTATCAATTAACATCTTCTTTATACTAAGCTTGCAATTGAAGGATTATTTGATGGAGCTTAATGCTTTTATTAAGGGAAGTCATGGTTTGTGCTTACATTCTCCTTGACACTTCCCTCATAACATTGTTGATCACCTCTGGTGAGTGTTGAGGTGTCTTAAGGAAAGTTGTTCTTATGGGCACTTACCTAGTGTTGTTGCCCTCAAAATCACATAACCATGGGAGTTTGTTACTATGATTTATTATTGATATCCCATGTTAGATAATGCACATTATGTCCTTGGTTGGCATCATCATTTCTTGTTTGGAGGCTTACATATAACACATATGGTGTTTGAAATGTGATTGAGGGCCTTGCATAACATTGCTCAAACATTTGATTTACCCTTAGCACATTTATGATGAGGGATATCCATCAACTAAGAGTTTCCTTAAATATTGTTGGTTAATTATGCCTCCTTAACATAGTGAATTAGTTGTTGGGCATGTTTGCATGTGTTCATAGGGTTTCACTTGGATTATTGTTTCATGATTTGATTAGTGAACCTTGAAGTAGTACACCCACCCTTTTGTTGCATAATTGGTGTCCCTTTTGGTTGATGTCTTGATGACATGGAAAAGTGGTTGTGGTTTGTTAAAAGAATGCCAATGGATATTTATAGTTTGGCTATGATGTGGCATGTTGTGAGTAGTTACTTTCTTGATAGAGGAAATCACTCCCCTTATTTGGCATCTTCTCATGCATTTGGAGGCATTCAGACCTTACTTGGGTGGTCTTCTACATTGACACCCATGGTTTTGTTCACTTGGTATTTTATTTTCACATTGTATCATATAGTTTCTCTTGGTTTGGGAAGATCCTTTATTACTATATTGGATAGTGTCCTAGCCTCATTACACCATCTCTTAGGATGAACTTTTTATCATATTCCTTGGGGGAGAGGTGTTGGCACATGTGCATTTAACCACTTTGGCACATTGATTGAGGACGCCCCACTTCTTTGAGGAGGTTATAACAACATTATGGACAATTGTGGCACATGTTTCTATGGGATTACTATTTATGGCCAATTTGGTTGATACTGGGAGATAATTCCTTAACATCTTTATACTATTTCCATTTGGAGGAGTTACGTTGTTTGTCTACAAGACTCTAATTACCTTGGCATATTCTTTGAAGTCACTCCACTTGTAAAGGTGGTCATGACCATTAACTGCAATTTTATTTTATTTTTATTTTATTTTTTCTATATGGATTACTCTTGAAGGATGAGTTGCTCTCTTCTTGGAGAAACAACCTTAACATATTATATTTTGGCCATGTATTTGGTATCTCTAGGTGGCTAACTACCTTGTCTAAGGGACTGCTCCCATTTTGGCTCGAGTATTTATAGGTGAAGTTATATAGCTACATGGGTTACCCACAAAGATCATTTGGATAGGGACTCTCGTTTTACATATACATTTTGGACAAGTTTGTAGTTAGTGTTGGGGACTTAGTTAAACCTTAGCATTGCATATCATCTATAAATAGATGGAAAGACTAAAATAGTAAATCGATTTATAGAATATATGCCTATAATGTATGTCATGAATAATTAGACTCGGTGGGAAAGGTACTTACCATTGATAGAGTTTTCCTATAACAACAATTACCACACTTCAATTAGGATGCCTCCTTATCAAGCTTTATATGGGAGGCCATGCAGGACACCATTGAGTCAACAAAAGGATGGAAGACACAGTAATAGTCACGATAGGATTGTTCAAAATGGAGGAATAGGTAAGATAGATTCAATGAAGTTTAAAGGAAGCACAAGATATGAAAAAGAGTTATGTTGATGCACATAGTACCGATCGAAGTTTTAAAGTTGGGAACCAAGTTTTTATTTTTATCTTTTAGTTATTCCTAACACTATTCAGTTTGAAAAAGGTATGAAGTTACCACATCGATTTATAGGACCTTTTAGAATCAAAGAGAAAATTGGACCAATGTCCTATTGTCTTGTACTACCACCCCGCTTGCATAAAACTCATGATGTTTTTATGTATATGTCCTATAATATTATGTTTCTGGTGAATCCCACAAACTCGACTAGAGGGAATTATAGGTCTCAGACGTGGGAACCATAATGATCAAACCAAAATGCATATTATACCATAGGGTTTGATAGCTTAGGCATCACTTGGCGGACCAAGTTATGATACAATGGGACAAGTATAACCCAAGATCTGCTACCCGAGAGGATGCAAAGACTATATGGCGCAATTACCCCTCACTTTTGACCATTCATGATGTCCATTTCGACTTAGATAGCTACCTATGCTAAGGCTCTATTTGCAGTTCCATGTTATTTATTTATGAACGTTATGTAATATTGATGCATTTATTTGGACAAGTGAAACTACTTATATAAATCATTAGATGGA
Source organism: Pinus taeda (assembly GCA_000404065.3). Classification (NCBI taxonomy): domain Eukaryota; kingdom Viridiplantae; phylum Streptophyta; class Pinopsida; order Pinales; family Pinaceae; genus Pinus; species Pinus taeda. The sequence continues at coordinate 6,357 of APFE030606282.1, forward strand.
TTAGGTATTGGTGATTGAAATGTTTGATGTATGACCTAATGTATGACTTACTTGATCATGATTTGTCTAGTGCATGACTTATCAGAGTTATTGTTGTTTCATGTATGGCTTAAGTGGATATGATTTATCTAATGAATGACTTAGTGAAATTATGATTTATCTAATGTAAGATTTATTTACAGTATGAACTACAAAATTGACACATGGATACTAGACTTAATAATATGATGTTTAAGATCACATATAAATATCTATTTTGTTGTTATATATATCCATGAATGAGAACTAACCTGCAAATTGGAAAGAACTGTATGATAACCAAGATCTACTCTTCCATTGGGGAAGGTTGAGACATCCAATGAGGAATGGTATGATGTACATTGTCCTATTACATTTGGTATCTACTTGATATGCACTCTTATGACATGAGTAAAATGTAAATGGCAGGTGGCAAGACTACCTGACTAGATTATTCGATAACAAGTATCCAACCAACACTATAGTGTGGTCCATATTAGGGTGTTGACCCTAGTTGTAAGGAGGGGTGGAGGTATTTCCCACCGTGTAACCTCCAAACCTGGAATCGTGGGAGGGCAGTGATGGACACGCATCACTAGATGCGTGATGATGATTGCCAGTTTCCTGCTGGGGAAGTTAGGTTGATATAGTTGACGCTTCCACTATATTGGTTTTATTAGTGGTTAGATTGGTATAGCAGATGCAATAGTATATAGCAGCAGATGATGGATGGAGTGGGAACATAAGTAGGTTAGGAAGGATAGGAGGATATAGATTAGTTGGAGACTCTTGATGGGAAGTGGTATCATTGCCTGACTTATTAATTTTTACTACTATAACTCTCTCTCTATTTTATTATGCCTTATTGTCAAACTACTTTCGAACTCCTTGTATTTTTTTCACTCTAACTTTGGGACGAAGCTTTCAGAAGGAGGGGTGTATGTAATGCCCTACTTAATCTTATCATGCAAATTTTATTATTGTTTAAATTACCTGAAAATATTGACTTATAATTATCAAGAAATATTGGTACATACCTACATTTGTGAAACTGTAAATTTATTTATTGATATAAATTTTATTATTGTTATTATTCAATTCCCAACTTGTCTTCTGAAAATATACTTGGGAGAAGATATGGTCTTCTCCAATTAATTTCCAAATTAAATATCCATATATTATCCCCAAAATGTCTTCTCATATCTACTTGGGAGAAGATATGGTAACATAAGTCAAAGATACTAAATGAAAGGATGAGGGGTAATCATGAAATTAATGATAGGTGGTTGAGGTGGATGAGAGGAAGATGCATAAAAGCAGAAGGATGATGAGAGGAGAGGGAAGATCCTTGGTCTTGATTTTGTTTTGGAGGATTGTGCTTGGGGGAGGAATGTGGAGAAAGAGAAGGAAGAGAATGGAGAGACAAATGAGGGAATTCAAATTTGGATCTGGAGAGTGTTTGGTAAACTTGGACACACTACATCTGGTTGGATTTGCACTCGGAGGGCTAGGGAACCTGTGGAGGTTCCCTGGGCTAGGAAATACTTCCTAGTTAGTTGGGAGGCAAATCTAGGTAGGTAGTCAAGAGGAGCATCCCAACAAAGTCAGGAGCTCAGGAGCATCTCGACTAAGCTATTGGAACATGTATTCCTCCGTTTATTGATTACTTATGTAAATGATTGCAATGAAATTCTTACTTATTTAATTTGTGGTAAATAAATTTTAATTGTATATTATCATCAAATAAATGTTTAGATATAAATAAGTTATTTCCCATCTTATTGTGTTTAGAATTAGAAAAAATTAGTTTTTAGTTAGAGGACCCTAGGAGGGAGCCTCACATCAATCCACAATGTGATGTTAGCACTAGGATTTTGCATCATTGTCTATTGGATGAAATAATGATTTATCGCTAGGATTGTGCATCATTGTCTATTGGATGAAAGAATGATTTATCGCTAGGATTGTGCGTCATTGTCTATTGGATGAAAGAATTATTTATCGCTAGGATTGTGCGTCATTGTCTATTGGATGAAAGAATGATTTATCACTAGGATTGTGCGTCATTGTCTATTGGATGAAAGAATGATTGACTATAGTGGGATGCTATCGCCAAGATTGTGAGAAGTCGGTCGTCATTGTCTATTGGATGAAAGAATGATTTATCACTAGGATTGTGCGTCATTATCTATTGGATGAAAGAATGATTTATCACTAGGATTGTGTGTCATTGTCTATTGGATGAAAGAATGATTTACTATAGTGGGATGCTATCACCAAGATTATGAGAAGTCGATCAACTTTGGATGCCCCTTAAGATAGTTTAATTCCCCCAAAATTGACTTCCATCCTCAATCTGTCCCCATGAGGTTTGAACTCGGCACTTGGTGAGAACTAAACTCCACTCAAACCAATTGATCTACACCTCTTGGGTATAACATTGTTTATGTTATTAAAAGGTTGAGAAGACACCTCTAGATGAATAGATTGTAAATCACTCATTATTTATAAATGTTGAGAAGACATATTTTGCTAAAGAGATTGTAAATCTCTCATTCTTTTAATTTAGCATATATATTCACTTTAAAAAGGAAAAAATCAATTAATCTCCAATATTTTTTCTTTTCTTTTTTTTGATGAAGTAAATGCTTTGTATTATTTGAAATTTTGAAAACAAAGGGATACATTCAAATCTTTTGAATTGTGGTCTGGTTAGTTGTTGGGGAGACCTCACCACACATATAACTTTGGTTTCTTCAAAAATACAAAGGATATAATACTATTTATTATAGTTACTACCAATTTGTCTATACTAATCACTGGGCCTCTGAGGCCATATTTGAATTGAAGATTACAAAAAAGAAGAATTAAAAAGAGTTCTAAAACAAAGAGATTGGAAGACAAGCAAGTAGATTTATTTGAATCAGTGACTTAAACATGAATGGGCTTCTTGTTACATTCGGGGAAGAAGCTTGATTTAGGAGGGATGCCCATATGTCTCTCAATGCAGCGTGAGCTACAACCCATAGTTTCTGTTCACCTATGCATTTGATCTACGGAAAGAAGAGTGTCCTCCCCACTTTCATTTCAATCCACTAGTACTCTACTAAGAAGGAATTTGAGATATCAGTAAATATCCACTGTGTACATGTACTGATCATAACACCCTTTCATAAAGAAATTTTGAGGTCTAAATTGGGCCTCCTAAGGAATATTGTAAAATAATAGTGGAAATAATAAAATAATATTAGATTACCTCATCAAATTTTGGAGGGAAAAAAGAAAAAACTATTTTTTCAACTTATCTCCCTATGATTTTACTGAAATTTTGAGCGAGAGCACTCATTGTATGCATAATTTAATTTTGCATCCAAAGAGTACCCATGTTCCATACTTTCAATGGACCCTATGACATGGAAAATGTGAAATACATGAAAAACGTGATTGCAATAACGTTTTTCATGTATTTCACATTTTCCATGTAGTATGGTCCATCGAAAGTATGCAATATGGACACTCCATTTATGAAAAATTAAATTATACATCAAACGAGCGCTCTCACTCGAAATTTGAGTGAAATTATACAAATTTAAGTTGGAAAATTAGTTTTTTTATTTTATTTTATTATCTTTTTACCTTTTTACTCCAAAAGTGGTGAATCATCTCCCATGGTTGACATTATAATATTGAATTCTATTGGTTCTTGTAAATTTGATTTTTGTACAATTTTTGTTTTGAGGCCAATTTTTTACCTCAAAATTGTGGTTTGCTATGCATCTAGAACCTAATCAGCTACTTCTTCCAACACTGCTATGTCCATTAGGGTGTGCTATTCTTCAACCAATTTTCTCTCTACCTAAGCAATTTCCTCTTATAATGGTTTTCAAGTGAGCTCTCTAAATTATGAAGTTGAACTTTCTACTCCCAATTGAGCTTGAGTGTGCCCCCTTTCTTGATAAAGGCTAGTCCTTGGTGCACCCAAGTCCTCTATTGTGGCATGATTTTTCTCCCTACGAGTGAGGTGGGTTCAATACCAAACCAAATCCCCCCTAGCTCGAAATAAAGTTCCAGGGGAGTATTGTGCTTGTAAGTGTGATTCCGGAAAAATTGCGTAGAGGTCACTGAGAAGATGGGTTGGGCAGTACGGAACATCAGTGACATTCTGCGGGATCTGGCTCATCTGGGAGGTAGAAATACGCAATTTTTTCCGGGATGCAGTGCGGGCAGTAGGGAGGACACTGGCAGTGAAAATTGCACAAACTTTTCAAGGGAGGCTGGGAATGGGTTGCGGGAACTTGCTGGCAAAAACTACACAAAACTGAGAGGCAGGCATGTAGGACATGTCTGCATAGTTTTCGGGCTGAGTGGGGTGTTGGGAAACTGGTGGACAGTCCAAGGAAACTACACAATTTTTAGGAGGAGCAGCAGGTCGGCTGATAGGGGGATTGACTAACAGAACTATGCAATTTTCAGAGACAGTGTAGTGAGAGGAAGCGAGTGTCTCTTCTCATGTCTATGCAATTTATTCAGTTAGTGGAGGCAGGCATGCTGACAACTTCTGTGCAATTTTTTGGAGGAGTGAAGCCTGGGGTCACTTCCCGGTCAAACTCTCTAGTTGACCAACGGGAAGCTTGATGGATTGGATTGTAGGGAATGTAGATTGAGATGGCTTCTTGGGAAAATCTTGCATTGTTCTCAGCAACAGCCATCTAGGTCGATTCTAGGATTGTGTAGTGTAGACTTCCTGGGAGGCAGCCTTAAGCTTTGCGCAATTCTGGGCAGCAGTGCTTGGTCATTGAGGGATAAGAATGCATAATGCAACTCAGTGGAGGTTCGGCTGATGGAGGGTGGTATGGTCGACATATCTTTGACAAAAATGACTAAGTGTGTGAGTAAGTTGACTTGTGTATACATGACCTTGTGAACACACACTCATTACTTGACGATAAGACACCTCGGACCAACAAGACAACATATGCTCAATGTGACTGACCGAAGGGTACGAGCAACAAGTGCGACACCTGAGATAGATTGTTGAACGACCATGAAGAAACTTTCACGACATTACATACAAATTCGTGTGTGAGTGCGAAAGATGCTTACGTAGTGAATACAACTTATACACACGAAGAAAGACCTTCAACATAGCCAGAACATGACTACAAGTGCGACATTGCAACCAATATGCTAAAAGACGACCAATGAACGATCAAGCAAAGAGGGTATTAAGACTCGATACGAGTTCATGGGATGAGCCCGAGTGTTTGGAGACATCAAGGAAAAAACCAAGGAAGGCTCTGAAATTGGATGCACGCCAAACTTTTGGAGGGTGTTGCAACCTCTACAACACTTGGTGACACACTGGTTGAATACCATCTTTTCTGTTTCAATCCTTTGATAGCACAAGGCCTTGGTCTATCAGGGAGTATTGAATCATTGTGTGGGTTACTTCGGCTTCCCCACTTACCCCATGGACAAACATGGTTCATCTTTTTCCAACGCAATCAAACACAACAACAAGTTTCAACGTGATCACATTGTTTCGAAATCGAGAAGGGTAGTTTGGCTCGCGAGCTTGAAATTTTCAAAGTATAAGTTTTCATCTCTGGTGTTGCACCGCTGCGAGAAGACCTAGACAATACCCCGAAAGAGTCACGAAAGAACACACTCACTGCTCCACTGCCAGTGAGCTTGGTCAGTACTCCAGTGGAGTTGCATGCTTCACCTCTCTACGCAGGATGCCTTTCTCTTCTTTTTCCTTTATATTTTTGAAAAGAGTATTGTGCATAAGCACTTATTTATTTTTGGGGTGGAAGAGAGATCTCGAATTATTGAGAGAAGAAGAGGTTGTTCTTTTAGAGAAGCATGTAAGACCTCTAATTTAGGTTTTCTCATGTAGATTCCCCTTCTCCGTTTCTACTAGTTGGATGAGCTTGAACACATAAAGCAAAAGACCAAGTACAAGCATGGGGTTTCCCAGTATGGACATAGGTTCATGGTTGGACCAGAGCTTCCCTTACAGACGGTTCGTATTTTCCGTCAAGATTTCGTCGACCGAAGGTTATGACCAAGCACAAAGAAGACAGACACATCACTGGCCAAGTGTTGCAGTGTCATAAGACTCTTTGGATCTCAACCACATACTCATTCAAAATCCAGAAATCAGTAGAGGGAAACACTTATTGACAAAACCAAAAATAGCATGATACTAAGCAAACAAAACAAAACAAAGCAAAAATAGTAAAGTAAGGCGAAAAGACAAAAATCAGTAAACAAATTATGTACATGGTGCAGGGCGCGGCCCTAGCTTACTGAAAGTAGTGTTTTAGATCTTGGCCGTTGAAAAGAAGGTTGTCAATCCTCCTGTCAAGTGATTTAAGATGGTACGTGTGTGGGCCAAGCTTCTCCTAAAAAATATACAAACCAATCCACAAGGACTGGACTTCGTATGTTTGCCTTTGTCTTCATGGGGTTTGTCCCATTTCAAGACTAAGTCACCCACATCAAATTTAGCGTTCCCTGCAGGCTTCTTGTCGAACCATGTCTTGATACGGGTCTGGTGGAGAGTGAATTTTTCTTTTGCTTTCATCATTTCTTCCTGCAACTTGTGAAGTGTATTCATCCTACATTGAACTAGCAGACAAGGCCTGCCTTGGGATTCTTGGGACAATTGGAGCACAGACAAGTAGATGTTTGGCGAAAGGATGGATTCTTTTCCATAAACCAGAAAGTATGGCGAAGTGTTCAGAGAGGGTTTGGGTGTTATGCGGTCAGCCCATAAAACATTCTTCAAAGCAGAGTGCCAATTACGCTGTTAAGAGAAAATGGTCGTCTTGATAATGCTGATAAGGTTTTTATTTGTATACTCTACGAGACCATTTCCCTGTGGGTAGTAGTTAGATGAGTGTTTAAACATGATACCATATTGCAACAAAATCATAAAGATGTAAAGATGAAAATAAAGTTGCATTGTCAAAAGCAAGTGATACCAGAAGACCAAATCATGAGATGACGTTCTGTTGGAGGAAGCTAATGACTTCTTGGTCATTCACTTGCTTAAGCAAAACTACTTCTATCCACCACAGGAAGTAATTTGTAGCTGTCAAGATGTAGCGGTGATGCTTTGATGAATGTGGAAATAGTTCCCCAATGATGTCCAGGCCCCACTGTTGGAACCATTTAGTCACTGCAACAGGGTGTAGTGAGGCTACTAACCTTCATCTTCTCCCGGCGCACCACTGACAGATCGGGCACTTGTGGGTGTAAGCATGTGCATCCTTGAACAATGTGGGCTAGTAGGAACTGGCTTGCATAACTTTGTGTGCAATGGTATTTCCTGTGAAGTGGCCCCCGGCTAGTCCTTCATGTAGATCATGCAAGACCTTCTCTGAATCATGTGCCTTCAGGAACCTGAGCAAAATTATGTTACTATGCTTTCTGTAAATCACTTCGTGCACCAACTGATAAGGTAAAGCTTTGAGGCGAAGTGCCCTCTTTTGTCTCATGGAGAAGTGAGAGGGTATGGTGCCATGCTCAAGGTACTAGCACAGATCTTCGTACCAAGAGTTTCCACATGAAGTGGGTGGTGCTCGCTCTACATCATACATCTCGATTTCTTGTTCCCAACCAACGAGCTCTTCTTCTTCCTCCTGTGCATGGACTACTTCTGCTGTTAGTCTGCAAAGACCATGACCCTTGACAGTGTGAACTAACTTGATGTCAAGATCATACTCTTGCAAGCTCGTCATCCAATTCAGGCATCTTTCACCCAACTCTTATTGTATAAGCAGTGATCAAACTATTGGGTGTGACACAAAGACTGTGTAATGGTTCTTCAACAAATAGGGTCTGAGGAATTTCACCGCCTTGTATACTATGTATGCTTGTTTGTCAACGATGGGGTAGTTGAGTTCGAGTCCCTACATGCTTGTTCTCATGAAGGAGATGGGATGTTTGTCGTTTATCTCATCCTTCTGAGTGAGTACTGTAGGAGCGAGTTGTTGGAGGAAGAGGTGTATAACAAGAAATCTTTGTTGAAATCTGGGTTGTAAAGTGCAAGCACATCTGCAATAGCCTGCTTGATAGGGGTGAATGCATTCTTTTCCTTCTTACCCCAACTATAGACTGCATCCTTCTTGATCATGTCTTGCATAGGTTTCACTATCTGCGCGTAATCCAAGATGAACTTCCGAAGGAAGTTTATGTTTCCCAAGAAGGACTGCATGGCTTTCTTGTTAGCTGGGTGAGGAATCTATGTAATCATCTGAACTCGGTCTGGATCAACCTTCATCCCATTTTGGTGATGATGTGCCCAAGGAGGTTCCCCTCAGACACTGCAAATACGCTCTTTTTGGGATTCAAGGAAATCTCGTATTTTCGACATCGCTCGAATATCTTCTTCATATGGTGTATGTGGTCTGATCGTTTTTTGGAAAAGATAGTCACGTCATCAAGGTACACCACTACGCTCTGTCTAATAAGTCCACGGAAGGAGATGTCCATGGCGCGCTAAAAGGTTGCGCCCGCATTCACGAGCTCAAATGGCATTTTCTTGTAGACGAACATACCCCACTTGGTACAAAAGGTAGTTTTTAGTCTATCAGGTTTTTCTACTAGACCTTGGTTATATCCTGAAAAACCATCGAGCAAGGAGAACATTTCTACCCCATATACTATCTGTAAGATATGCTCCATTGACGACACGGGGTAGTTGTCTTTGTCCGAGGCTCGATTCAATTTTTGGAAATCAACACATAAGTGGATCTCCCCGGACTTCTTAAATACATGAACTAAGTTAGAAACCCATGTGGAATGACGAACTTGGTAAATGATTTGTGCTTCCAACAACTTAGTCAGTTCTTTCTGTATGAGGGGTTCAAGTGACGAATGTACTTTTCTTACCTTCTGCTGAAATGGCTTGACCCCTTATTTGATTGGAATCACATGTTGGATTATTTGCATGTCGTATGTTTTCAGATCATCGTATGTTGACACAAACACATCCTGGTATTGTTTGAACAAGGGGACAAATGCTTGCCACCCCTGTTGTGTGCAACATGTACCGAAATTGACGAACTTCGGATCTTGTTCCATCCCCAAGTTAGTATGTTCATACATCATGGTGGAACTATGGGTTTTGTTGTTCCTTGGCCCTTGAAAGCGGTTTTTAAAATTATAGAGCTTTTCGAGAGATACCACACCCTTGGGGATGAGGTTTTGTTTCTTATCATCAACTATAGCTTGCAGAGATTGCTCGTGCTCATTTTCGTCAATCACCATGTCCTTGAAGACATCAACGTTTTCCGTGAAGTGCAGTATCCATTGATCATCGAAAAAAACGTGTAGATTAGTTATGTTATCAGGGATAGAAGGCTTATACAAAATTTCAACAGTAAACCTATCCCTAAGCAGTGACATCCTAGCAGCTGCGTTTGCCAAGGCATCAACGACTACATTACGCATTCTAGGAAAAACAATGATATTGAATGCATGGAAGTTAGAGATTAGTCACCATACCTCTTGCTGGTAAATTTTGAGATGAGGTGACAAACAGTGTATGGTGTTACGTACCTGTGGTACCACGATTTCTGAATCACCTACCACTTTGAGCACAACAACATTGAGGCTAATGGCTTTGCATAAGCCCAATACGAGTGCATTGTATTCAACAGTGTTATTCGTCCACTCGAACTCCAAGCAATTTGAGATGAAGTGTTCCTGTGCTTCGGGTCTATCAAGACACACACGGCTCCAGAGTCATCCTGTGTCTTTGATCCATCAAAATACATGGTCCACAACTTGTTTATACACAAACCACTTGACGCGCTAGTACTACTGTTGCTACTGCTACTACTATAGCTACTAGTGTTACAATGTACTGTACATGTTTCATTTCCATCAGTTGGGCAAGGAAGGAGACCTAACTGTATGTCTAGTGGGGTTGAAAGCTAGTTGTGCGAGATAACACCCCAACTATGTTTCCAAGAGGCAATTTCGGAACATGAGTTCTGCAAAAGCCAACGGTTCATTCTCACCATTGATGCAAGTGACATTGTGTTTCATGTATCTCTTGGATAACACCCAAATCTGATTGCTTTTGCCCTAGTATGGAGGCTATAAGTGTGACTAGTCTGTAGCAAAGTACCCATTCAACTTGATAGACCAATCTTTGCTAAGTAGTAAGCCATACGCTTCCGATATGTCCACAATGACAATGTTGATGCACTGGTGAACTCAACCGTCATGAGATATCAGATGATCACATCCCAAAGTTCACCATTGGATGGTACACACATTCGTTCTAGTTGGATGATCTACGTAGATGTCTTTCTCCATCGCGCATTGATATTCTTGGCAATGGAGAGTGGCTTGATGTTGGCTGATGCACCAGAATCAACCAAACAGTTGTGAACATTGCAATTAAAAATTTCAAATGAAAGCAAGAATGGAGGGAAAATAGAGTTTTCTTCTTCCACCCGATTGTGTTGATCACAGTTGTGAGTGAACCAGGAGATGTGCTCGCTCCCTTACTAGTATAGGTTGTGCTGTTTGCAGATTTTTTCCCTAATGCACGCAACATAATATCCCGCTGACCTTGGATCTTAGCTAACTCGAACAAAGATATGTTTGCACAAGTTTTCCTCATATCTTCCATAATATTGTAATCAAGAGTGGGCAAACTCACCAAGATGTCCGGGGTTAGACTCATGTTTGTACTGTCCAGCAAAGTCTTTTGAATTTTACTGCTCATGGACATACTCTTGTTCGCAGCTGTCTTCCTGGGCTTGCTTTGTGCTTTCTTCTTTTGGACAACTAGTGGATCAACCTTCCTCAACAATTCAAGCTTTTCTTGCATCTCCCTAATCGTAGGGGGACCCCCTTGAATTCTGAGATTGTATCGACCACTTTGCTTTAGGGGTTGCTTCTCGGTGTTCGTTTTCTATGTTGCTTGTGAGCATTGATACATGTTGATCACCGGCCAAGTGTGGGGTTCCTCATTAGATACAACATCTTCCTCATCATCTTTGTCTTCCGGCTGACACTGCACATTATTTACTGTGTTTTTCATATGGTTTCATACCGAGTCAACAACTTGTTTCCATTACGAACAAGTTTCTTCCGAGTGACAGTCTTAATGGAATGAGAAAAACTTGGAGACAACACATAGTTCTGTCTAAAACAGTGAGCTGGAGCTCTGTGTAGTTTTAGCCGGGAAGTGATTGTTGCCTGATGACATGCTCCCCTTCTGTTGTCTGGAAGGTTGGCTTCTTGCAAATATCTCGATCGTTTGTTTCTTTAGCTCATACACCTATGTTGTCAAGTGCTTGACAAGATGAGTAAGGGTTTCAATGTCACTTGTTTCCTTGTCTTTACCCTTTCTCGCCACAACCTGGGGCTTCTTGCTCGCATCTTTGGAGTATTTTGCTTGTTCATCATCATTGATGACTCCAATCATGCACAGGTATTTTTCCACAGCGATCGCCTCTTCACAATTCTCAAGTAACGTTGGTTTCGCAACTCGCTTGACGAACTGCGTAATACTCATTCGCAGTGCAGACATATAATAGTCGACTGTGATTGAGTCATGAGGTTTTGTGTTTGCTACAAACTTGATCAATATGTGTAAAAACCTTCGATTAAAATCTTTCACTTTCTCTTTCGAATCCATCTTCAGACTGCCCAACTCTTTGAGTGGTAGAGGTCTTGTCATTAACAAAATTTTCCAAAAACATTCTTTTGAACATACCCCAGCTATGGATGGAAGTGACAGGAAGGTTTTGATACCATACCGCTGCATGAAAATCCAAGTTACATGAAAACAATCTACATGCAACGTTGTCGTGTCGTACCTCGAGAGTCTGCAGTTGCAGGTAGTTGTCCAAGTGGTCTTTTGCCTTTGTTGTTTTGTCAAGGTCATACTTTGTTAACAATCTCTCTGAACAATTTGGCATACAGTGCAAAGCACCCAAGAGAGACAATGGTTCCTGAGTCATCCATTCCAAGTTTTTGTCAGCCATGTCTTCTTCTTCTTTGTCCTCCTCTTCTTCATAATTTTATGGTTCCGGCTCTGAGTCTGTTGGTTCGTCTCCACCTCTGCCTCCTCCACTGCCTTCCCCTCCATCTCCTGTACCGAAGCCTGAGCCCAAGATCACGAGGGTGTCCTATTCTCCCTGTCGAAAGACTGGAGGTTCCTCTCTATTCTCAATAGCTTCTACTAGACCTTCAAGTGTGGCAAGAACTGCTTCTTCCACTAATGAGACAACAACTCCTGTGGGAGTGGTCTTTGGCTTCTTTGATGCATATGGAAGATCTTGTATTCTTGGGATAAACCCAACTGCTTTGGAAAACTGACGGGTGATGGGACAGACATAGCGGAGGTGTTGATAGGAAATTTCATGTTCACGTCTGGGAGGTGAGGAGTAACCAACTTCAGAGTTACGTGTAGGTGAGAGGGAGTGCGAGTTACTGCCTTGACCAGATGATTGATGAGTGGGGGTGAGAGGATATTTAACCATAAACAACTGGTGACCCTCCTTCTAGCGCCAGAAATGTTGACGGTGTTGGACCCGCCAACATTCAGGGGATCTCCCCGGTATGAAGTCCCAACTAGACCTCACATCGTCTGGTGTAGGAGTCCCATCTGGTATGATGGTTCGGTTTCCATTATCTTAAAGATATTCCTTAGCTCTTGCTTGTCAGCACATGAGAGTGGTTTACTTATTCTTCAAACAATGAGGTTCGTGTGTCTGATTAGTGCTTAGTGTAACTTATGTCTAAGTTCTTTCATTGTAGAGGGAGAGGGTGAGTGAGTCTCAAGTCGAAAGGCTGGGTTGGGAAATTTAGAACAACAGTGACATTCTGTGGGATCTAGCTCGGCTGGGAGGAAAAACTTCACAATTTTTTTCAAGAGGCACCGTGGGTAGCAGGGAGGACACTGGCAATGAAAACTGGGCAGATTTTCAGGGGAGGATGGGAGTGGGCTACAGGAGCTTGCTGGCCAAAACTGCGCAGAACTGAGATGCAAGCATGCAGGACATGTTTGCACAATTTCCAAGCTGAGTGGGGTGTCGGGAAGCTGGTGGACAGTCCAAGAAAACTGCGCAATTTTCAGGAGGAGCAACAGGTCGGCTAACAGAGGGACTGACTTAGAGAACTACGCAATTTTTAGAGACAATGCACTGACAAGAATCGATTTCATGTCCTCATATCTGCCCAATTTATTCAGTCGACGGAGGCGGGCATGCTAACAGCTTCTGCATAATTTTTTAGAGTGAAGCCCAGGGTCACTCCCTGGTCAAACTCTCTGGTTGACCAGCAGGAGGCTTGATGGATTGGCTTGCGGGCAACGCATATTGAGATGGCTTCTTGGGAAACTCCTGCGTTGTTTTGGGTGACAGTTAACTAGGTTGATTCCAGGATTGCATGGTGCAGACTGTCTGGGAGGCACCCTTAAGCTCTACGTAATTCTGGGCAACAGTACTTGGTCACTGAGGGTTGAGACTGTGCAATTCAGCTCAGTGTTGGTCCGACTGATGGAGGGTGGTCTGGTTGACAGATCTTTGGAAAAAATGACTAAGTGTGTGAGTAAGTTGACTTGTGTATACACGACCTTGTGAACACACACTCAACATGACTTGACGACAAGACACCTCAAACCAACAAGACAATATATGCTCAGTGTGACTGATCGAAGGGTGCGAGCGACAAGTGCGACACTTGAGATAGATCGTTGAATTACCGTGACGACACTTACATGACATTGCATACAACTTTGTGTGTGAGTGTGATAGATGCTTACATAGCGAATACAACTTGTACACATGAAGAAAGACCTTCAACATAGCCAGAGCATGAATGCAAGCACGACATTACAGCCAACAGTCTAAAAGACGACCAGTGAATGGTCAAGCAAAGAGGGTGTCAAGACTCGATATGAGCTCATGGGATGAGCCCGAGTGTTTGCAGACATCAAGGAAAAAACCAAGAAGGGTCTGAAATTGGATACAGACCAAAATTTTGGAGGGTTTTGCAGTGGCTACAACATAGGCTCACTTTTCTCTCCCCTTTGCAGTTGAAGAACCTTGACACAGTTGCAACTGCACACTCACCAGGCACACCTCTCTTGCTTTTTGAAGACACCATTGCATCACTCTCCTGTGCTGACAACTAGAGCCAAAGCAAATATTTAAGGATTTGGAAACTAGGCCTTTATACCAAATGCGACTCCTACACCAAATGGTGTGAGGTGTAATTGGGACTTCATCTCGAGGAGATCCCCTTAGTTGACGAATTTCCAGCACCGTCGACAGAAGGAAATTATATTATCGAGGGTAACTATACCAAACAAGTGGCACGTGATAGATTTTGGCCCTTCAAGTTGATGCAAATGAAATGTACCACTCGTCACCTCACACGAATAACCATAATTAAGTTATATAGTATGTCCTTCTACCACTCCAGTTTGTGTTTTGTGTATATGAATAAACATTTATTCTTTGTAAGAATTGGAAGGTTTGAGTTGTTTCAGCCTTTCAACAAGATGCAGTCATCCAATCTGATCCAATAATAACTGCGTGAAGTTGTATCTATGGCTAAAAAACAGGGGTGGCATCTCTACCTTTCATTCATATATATAATGTATGGTGTTAGCTATGGTTTTTCCCATTGATACATGTGGTTGTGATTTCCTTGAAAATTTCCTAAATTGTGTGAGCATCTAAATCCAAAATTTGGTAAGGACTGAGACCCTAGCCACAATGTGTTATTACTCATATACGCCATGACTTGGTCCGCATTCGTGGATTGAGCTTGGAGGATGCACTTCTTTTGGCGATTGCAAGCTACACCTTCCACTTCAATAGCATGACTTGCAATCCAAGCGCATGTAAGTAGAAGACTTGGCATTGTAATCGTATTACACACATGTGTAACGTATGCAGGGAAGCTTGTACTCTAGGGGGCTAGAGCTATCTCTACAAATTATCCATTGCGTCGTACAGTTTCAATTTACAAATTCCCTAACGCCATATGAAAAATAATATAGAGCCTCCTGAATGAGTTAATGGCATTTTTCATATTATATATATATATATAGCACAAAGAAAGCTCATTGTGCGGGACTGTGGAAAAGTGTGAAAGCTCCATACTCCCGCACAATAAACTTCCTCTACGCTATATATATATATATATAAACCATCATATTCAAAATACATTTATTGGCACTTTTCGTATATATATATATACACACACACACACAAAAAAAAAACTCATTGTACAAGAATGCGGAGAAGTGGAAGAAACTGTTAAAAAGCGATGTTTGTATTAATAAAAAACATCCACTGGTCCGCTCTATGACACAGAGTCTGAACCAAGAGAGTCTGGCTCTGCAGAACACTCTGCATTGTCCATGTACATCACACATTATATAACAATCATAGATTTAGGGAAGTTAGAACCATACCCTAGGAAATAGAAACTAATTCCTATCTTGAGGTACCGTGAACCAATTCACTATTCTAAGATATTCTCCATTATCTCTAACACTCCCCCTTAATGGAGAAGGGGTTCACAAATATGCTTAACATCTCCCTAAACATTTCAAACTTAATTTTTCCAAGAGGCTTAGTGAAAATGTTTGCAACATTATCACATGTATTACAATATACAAGATGGATTTCTATCGATTGCACTTTCTCCCTGACAAAGTGGAATTATGTATCAATGTGTTTAGTGTTCTTGTGAAACACCAGATTATTAACAAGTTTGATTGAACTCTGATTGTCGCATCTGATTGTTGTTACATCTTTCTGTTCTTCCACATTATCCTAGAGAAGTCTCCGCAACCAAACTGCATCACATTTTGCTGCGCACATGGCTTGATACTCTGCTTCCACTGAAGAAAAGGAAACTATATTTTGTTTCTTACTGCTCCATGTAATCACCCCGGATCCAATGTTGAATGCATAGCCTATTATGGATCTGCAGTCGTATACATTTCCAGACCAATCTGAATATGTAAATCCTATCAATCTAACATCAGAGAAATCAGTATAAATAATACCATAGTCTATAGTACCTTGTAGATACCTCAAAACACATTTCGCTGCATTCCAATGACTCTCAAGTGGCTTGGACATGTATTGACTTAGCACAATGACTACATAAGCCAAATTTGGTCTAGTAGTGGTCAGGTAGATTAGGCTCCCAACCAACTGTCTATAAAGTGTCGCATCTGCCTCTTTAAAGCCATCCTCACTCTAAAGTTTAATGTTCTGTTGTAATGGTACTGCTGCAACCTTACACTGATCCATCCTAAATCTTTCCAGTAGACCTTTGACATACTTACCCTTGGACATAAGAGTTTGTCCTGAATCTCTCCAAATCTCAAGACCCAAACAGTATCTTAATTGACCAAGGCCTTTCATTTCGAACACCTGTGACATTTGTTGCTTGATTTCTCTGATTAGAGCAATAACATCACTTGTAATAATTAAATCATCTACATACAAAGAAATCAACACTATGCACCCTTGCTCATCTTTCATGGTATACAAATTAGGGTAGTTTTTACTTCTGTTGTAGCGAAGTTGCAGAAAAATGAATCAATCTTTTCATACCAGGACCTGGGTGCTTGCTTTAGTCCATAAAGAGCTTTCTTTAATCTACAGACTAAATTTTCTTTCCCTTTCTAGACAAACCCATCAGGTTTCTCTAAATAAACCTCATCTTTCAATTCTCCATTTAAAAATGCAGACTTTACATCTAGTTGGTGAATCATCCAATGTTTCTTAGTAGCTAAAGCAATTAACATTCTGATGGTATTTAGTTTAGCTATAGGGGAAAAGGTTTCTTCATAGTCAATGACTTATTTTTGTGAATACCCCTTTGCTACCAATCTAGCTTTTAATTTATCTATTGTTCCATCTACATTAATCTTTGGTTTATACAACCATTTGCAAGCTATGGTTTGTTTCCCTTTAGGAAGTTCAACCAGCGCCCAAGTGTTGTTCCTGATTATAGATTCATATTCTTGTTCCATAGCTATTTTCCATTCACTACATTCATTTGCTTCCTTATAACTAGAAGGTTCAACTACATTCATCATACTAGTTATGAAAGCATTTTCCCTATATCTTGCTGGCAACTGAGCTTTCCTACCTGATCTCCTGAGTGGTGGGGTAGCTTCAAACCTTGTCTGATCATCATTTTCTGGACTTGGCTTGATAGCTACATCATCTTCTTTTCCTTCCTGCTATTGTTGTTGCTCATTTCTGTCACCTGATTCATCACTTCCTTCTTCCACCAAGAACAAAATATCCCATTCCTCATTGCGCTTATCAGATTCTTCATGATCCTACTTGTGGAATATGACATCTCTAAAAATCTCGTGAGTAGAGGGATTAAATAATCTATAAGCTTTATATTGTGAACAATACCCTATAAAGGTACATCTAATGGATTTTGAATCTAGTTTTCTTTTGTCTTCCTTTGGAATATAGGCAAATGCTTTAGACCCAAACACTCTTAAATGTTTTACTACAGGTTTAAATCCATATAATGCTTCATGGGGACTTTTAAACTCAAGACTCTTTGTAGGACTCCTATTTTTCAAATAAATTGTAATATTCAATGCTTCATCCCAAAAACCATTCGAAAGATCCTTACCTTTCAACATGCTCCTAGCACATTCCACCAATGTTTTGTTCTTTCTTTTCGTTACTCCATTATGCTAAGGAGTATGGGGTACTGTGAATTGCTGTAATATCCCATGGTCTTTATAATACTTGATAAGTTCATCCTTCCTATATTCTCCCCCTTGATCGGAGTGGAGAATTTTTATATGCTTCCCTATTTGCTTTTCAATCATGTTTTTGAACTGCTTAAAGTATTCGAATGTGTGACTTTTCTTACTCAAAAAATATACCCAAGAAAACTTTGTGTAGTCATCAATAAATAGTAAAAAATACAGTGCACCTCCTAATGACTTTGTTTGCATGGGTCCACAAAGATCTGTGTGCACTAATTCAAGTACGTCTCTCTGTTTCTTTTCTACTTGAACAAGGAATATCTCTCTATGCATCTTTCCTAATGTACAAGCATCACAATCATTATGCACTTGTTTTAACATAGGAAGATCTCTTACCATTTCCTTTTTTTGAAGTAACAACAAATCATTGTAGTTGATATGACCCAATCTCTGATGCCACAGCTCTTCTGTATTCAAACTCGCTGCTGTCAAAGCTCGAACTGGTGCTGGTCTTACATCCAATTTGTACAAACATCCTGTTCGAATTCCTGTAGCAATAGTCTTCATGCCATCTAATAGATCTTTAATATAATAGTTAGATTTAAAAAAATCAACTTTAAGATCTTGATCTGTAATCATGGATACAGAAATCAAGTTCTTTTTTACACCGAGCACATACATGGCATTATGAATTTGTCTTACAGTACCATTAGGTAAAATGACAGAAATTTTCCCACACCCTTTGATCTGATGACTTCTATCATCACCTAGGTAGATTTGTGCTCCATCGTTGATTTCTTTAAAATCTTCGAACCATTGCTTGTTCCCCGTCATATGTGTTGATGCTCCCGAATCTACATACCAGATGTCTGCATCAACATTCTTATCAAATTCTGCCATGAACAATCTAAAGTTCTGCTCATGATTATCATTTGCGAGATGACCTGCATGTCTTTTCTGCGTCTGTTATTGTTCATGATATTTCTTCTTCCTGCACTCCTCAGCTATATGACCAAGTTTTCCGCAATAAAAACATTTAATTATAGAGTTGTTTCTATTTGGATGCATACCTTGAGTTTGATTTGGTCTTTTCTATGTGTTTCCTCTATTTTGTTGTTGTGGGTTTCCTTTTCCTTTGAAGAAATTCTTTTTCGCCATCAAGGCAAGATCTGCACTCTAGGGTTTTAGAGTCAATCTTCTTTCTTCTTCTTGCATTAATATTCCTGCCAGTTCTTCAAACTTTGGGATTTTCTCTCTCGCATTTATCCCAGTGATAAACATTTGGTAGTCATCAGTCACACCATTCATGGTAATGGTTACTAGATCTCTATCTGCAACTATATCACCAATGTCTGCCAATTTGTTCTTCAGATCTTTGATCCTCGCTATGAAGGCAACAACTGTTTCATTCTCCTCCATCTTCAGGGATAAGATCTTACTCTTCAGAAACAAAAGACAATTTGTATTCCTAATCTCATACAAATCCTTCAATATTCCCGAAATTTCGCTTGCTGATTTACATTCTCTGATATGTGGTATGATGCAGTCTTTCACTGACATCTTCAGCAGCGTCCTTGCTTTACCTTCTCGCTTCTCCCAGTCTGGGATCAATATTGATCCAGCTGCTGGCTTTTGCTCATCCCCATTTGCAATCGTCCAAGCACTTTGCACTTCTAACAGAGTCTGCATCTTGAATTTCCAATTTGCATAATTTGAGCCATCGAACTTGTTATACTTATTCAAGTATGCTTCAATCATTTGATTATTCATCTTGGCGATTAAAAACACATTTGACAGGTAAAAAAAATATATGTTAGATTTACCCTAGATCTATGTCAAAGACAGAAATCGCCGATCTCCGCAAGTCCGATTTCTGGTATTTTCAACAGCCTCTAACACTCACTGATCCCTTGCATTTTGCGTGCCCTCTCCATGCGACCTCTGGGCAAGTCTCCACCACACTGCGCGCTCTCCATGGCAATCCTGTGAAGAACCACATATAGGGTCATTGCAGCCTTCTCTCAGCAGACCTCAGCCTCCATGCAGCCTTCTCTCCACAGCCACCGCCAAGACGCAACGCCTTTTTTTTTTGTTTGCACGGCCGGCGTGATTAGCCAACATGGATTCGCAACGGTCATCCAAAATAAAATGTGGGAAGTCTCAATGTGGGATTGGTGCGATTTTTCCCCCAAACCACGCAATGATTTCGCCTCAAGCGCGCTGGGCAAATCCTTCACTCAACGAACAGGTTTCTCAGCCTTGTTGCTCTGATACCATATTAAAAAGTGATGTTTGTATTAATAAAAAACATCCATTAATCAGCTCTACGACAGAGAGTCTGAATCGGGAGAGTCTAGCTCTACAGAACACTCTACATTGTCCATGTACATCACACATTATATAACAATCATAAACTTAGGAAAGTTAGAACCATACTCTAGGAAATAGAAACTAATTCCTATCCTAAGGTATCGTGAACCAATTCACTATTCTAAAATATTCTCCATTATCTTTAACAAAAACTCCACACTAAACTCCCTCTGCACTATATTTACATTCTATGTATAGACCACCATATTCAGAGTGCAAAGATCCTAACCCCTCGTTTCTACCTCTCTACTCTGACATCCCCACATTGAGGGCCCACCTCCTCGTTTCCACCTCACATGGGCAAATTGGTTGTTGTTATTTCCATAAATGTTCAAAAGAAGCGTTGGATTTCGAGATGTCTGTGATTTTCAAAAAATATTGGTATGGTTGAATGTCAAAAGATTTTTGGCTTTACCAATACTTCACAAAATGATTTCTCAAGCAAATTGTTAATGATTAAAGTATCCCATAATTATTTATTGCATGGTATATGTGGTGGCCCAGGAAGCCAAGAACAAAAAAAGGCAAGCTGAAGCCAACGTTCTCTTTTTTTATTATTTACCATTGGCTTCGTACTTTTGATCTGTATGTTGTAGCTTTCATTATGCAGACTTCGGATGCAACGCTCTCTATTTTTTTTTCTTACCATTGGCTTTGTACTTTTGATTCGTATGTTGTGCCTTTCATTATGCAGGCTTCGGACACATTCTCTACACTCTGCACAGCGCTGGTTTTCCATTGTGCGGAGCTCCGCACTCAACATTAATATGCTTTGCCTTCACTCAACAGTACCTTTACCAATGTTATAACATTTTGCTACAATCTTCACCATTTCTCCTCGAGTTGTAACATGCTCCGATGCCCATGCAAATTAAAGCTCATAATCAATGGAAACAAATATAATCATGCAGTTAAATATGCATAGAGAAAAACATTGCACAATTAATCGCAGAGGGAACAAAATGGAAACTAAACACATAGATAGGTGCGTTTTATTTCCAAAATTAGTGAAAACGATATCATCAAAGAATTAAATACGAAGAGAACAATATTACACAATTAAACACACAGAGAACAGAACATCCCACAATTAGCATAGATATACACGTTTTTAAATTTTCAATGAGACAGGGATACATTGTACGACAACCAATAGCTTGTTTAAGCGAGATATAACAAATAGCTACTATTATAGAATATTACCTGAGCAGTGTCCCGAGCGTTTTGAACGATTTGTACACAGTTAAACACACAGCAAAATATACAGTTAAACACACAGCAAAATATATAAATGTTTTTACCATACATTTTAATCAGTAAAACATTGTGATTTAATAATTAAGAGAATATAAAAATATGATTTAATAATTAAGAGAATATAAAAATAAATTGTTCGTAGTGCATCAAATATAATAATAATAGTAATTCTACATTTGTGTAATCTTCATTCTAGTCTTGGTAAAGGGTATTATTAGGCAGAACAATAGCATAACAGTGTCACTATCTAGCAGCATTCATGGAATGGCTACTTACAATTTTTTTTAATGAATTGTTAGGTCTGATAAATACTGAAAATAAAAGACCTCCACTCAGAGTATTATGTCCTATTAAAATTATTTCAGTCCATTGAAAATTAGAAAAAAGATTTCCAGACTATTAAAAAATTATTTTTGAATTTACTAGAAAATAGAAATTATATTAAGCATTTTCCTGAAACTTTGGTTATGGGAAAATAGAAATATTAAGCATTTTCTTGAAACTTTGGTTAAATTTGCAAAATCAACGCATAAGCAACCAGTCTACCAGTTAACATGAGAAAAAAACACATATAAGAAGCCTATGATAATTTTCTCCTTATTTTAACAATTTTCTTCAAGTGAGATAAAGAGTTTATAGTTAGTTACCATTTACTTTTTATATTGTACCAGATATTATTATTAATATAGTATTAGTGTAAATTTATTTTAATTTTAAATTTATTAAATATGAAAAAAATTAAAAATAATTAACATGAATTAATAATAATTATGTAATGTTTAAATAAAAAAACTAAGATGAATCTAGGTTAATGGATAAAATAAAAATTAACATATTATAGAGTCGATTTTTTTTTATAAATATCTAAACTATAACTTCAGAATTTTTTAATAATAAATATTTTTTTATACTATAATTTATATGTGTTTTTAAAATTATATTATTTTAATTCATATTTAATTTATTATTTCCCTTATTTGCAATTTTGTATAATTTATTATGTGCAAAATATATAATATAAATAATATAGTTTTTTTAACTGTTATATTTATATATAACAATATGTGTATAATAACTATTTTTTATTCATCAAAATTTTAATAAATGTATAATTTATTATTTTTTTATATCTTAAAAAAATTGAACAAATAACATCCATAGAAAAAATAAAAAAAAATGACCAACTAAACTAACTCTCGATTTAAAATAATGACCCACTTATTATCTTTATTTACTCATTCATAATTCCTTATTAAATATTTATTTAATAAATATATAAAACTAAAAATATAAAAATAATATAATATATTCATTAAAAAATAATATAATATATAGAAACAAATTATGTAATATTTATCATAAAATTTAATGGCCATCGTTGATCCAGGTCAAATACAGGATACTAATTTTAATCATTAACCTCTCAAAAACAATGTAAATACAATTCATAAATTTCATTTTTATTTAAATAAATGAAATTGAGCACAAAAATGAAAGAATTAAAATATTTTTCGGGCATGCATTTGTTCATTTGTTCAGCAGCAGTATCAAATCTCTATAAGCCTTTAAATTATGTAGGAACCGTCATATACAAAGATGATCCCATTAAAAAAAATAATGCCTTCATATGCTGTTATGCATGAGCACCTATATAGGCCATAATGCAATGGCCATTCACAAACTGAAACCCTTGTTTTCATTACCACCTTGTGGCGGTGCAACTCTGCCATTGAACCTACCATCAGTCTAAAAGAGATGCCCAAAAAGATATTTGTAACAAGTTCTGCATCTCGCTACACACAATCCTCCAGGACACCAGGCCAGTTCTTGGAGGCATTCTGCAAAACTTCAGGGCACTCCACGGAAGATTCATCATAATCCACATCTTCCAGCTTCATATCTAGTGGAAAAACAGGAAAAACACATGAGCCTGCTCGCAAGGTAAAGCGAGAAAGGACAAAGGATGAAAAATATTATCATGGTAGAGGAATACCATCGCAAGGAGAATCTCCCTTCTTACAGAGATCTTCCGGTGATACTAACTTCAAATCATCTGTAATTTCATGGGGATCCTATAAAAGTACATTTGCATATGTTTCATCAGCTATCTTCTTTATTACCATTTGCCAAACTTCTTTATTACCATTTGCATATGTTTCATTATTACCATTTGCCAAACTTCTTTATTACCAGTAGGCCAAACTTCTTTATTACCATTTGCATATGTTTCATCAGCTAACTGACAATCTAGGAATGAGAAAAACAGAACCTGTAAAATTCCTACCTTCTGAAAAGCACGAGGCAGAAAACATGGAATCTCTGTTCGGTAGCTTAATGCTTGTGCTACTCGTCTGTGGACCTCTGAATGAAGCAAAAGAAAACAAATATCACCTCAATCACGGCCCATATAATGGTGATGAAAGCACAATACCTTATAAGAATCACTAACTATTTATTATAACATTTAGGACCTCACAGAGTTGTAGGCAGAAGCTTCTAGTTGTCTAGCGAAACAAGCCTGAAACACCAGAAAATGTTTGAATGGGTGAAAAGTATGAGATTTCACTAAGATTATAGTGCCTGGAAAACAGATTTTAAAAGGAGAAAAAGAAGTTTTGTGTAACTTTCAGAAAGAAATTTAAATCTCCGAAAAATTAATAGCTATTACAAGAATCAAGCGTGGAAAAAAGACTCCAGAAATGGTTAAATGAGTGAGAAGTATGATATTTCATTAAAGATCACACTGCCTGGAAGAAAGATTTTAAAAGGAGAAAAATAAACTTTGTGTAAGTGTCGGAAAGAAATTAAAATCTCTGAGAAAGAAACAGCTATTACAAGAAAGAAATTAACTGAAATTTTGCGGTTACCTTCCCACCTCAGTAAGGATTTTAACTTTGAGCCTTTTCACTGAAACTATAATACAATAAGCATTAATGTGTGGAATGGATGTGCAAGGTACAATAAACTTGAGAGAAAATCCATTTCCTGGTCTACAATGACACGTACAATAAACTTGAGAGAATTGACAACAGCCGAAGCCTTCTTAAATTAAATTGTGACAGCAGCTGAAGCTTCATTGAATTCTTATCAGAACCTACTCGAGTTCCCTTGCTAGGATAATGGCCCTTGAGGAAATTACATATACAACAATTATCCTAGATCTGATCTAGTGGATCAAGCCATCCATCTTTGATTTGGTTGATCTAGATTACTCATACAAATATCCTTTGTTACTCTTTCCTCAAACCTGGCACACAATTAACAATCTCACCCACAACAAACTTGCAATTTTACTCAAATATCTCCATTGTTGCTCCATGCTCTTTCCTCAGATACGGCACAAGTATCTCACTCACAGCAAACCTGCAATATTACTCATGCAGATCTCTTGCTTACTTGAGAGAATATCTCTCTCAATGTCTCATTCTCATGTACATCTTTGTGCTCTGCTCAGCCCTCCACAAGCCCTCTCAGCCCCCAAAATATGCTCTCTTGCCAACAACCCTCCACAGACCCTCTAGTCCCCCACAAGATGCTCTCTTGCCAACAACACTCCACAAGCCCTCTCGGCCCTTAAACATCTGAGACCTACTTGGCCTTCTCCTCCACAAGATTCTCCTCTTGCCGACCACCCTTTGTAGGCCCTCTTGGCCCTCAAGGGGTTTGAGACCTACTCGACCTTCTTCTAGTAGAGCTCAAAGGAACATCTCACTCCTCCTCCAAATTTGTAGGTTATGTCCCTGTTGGTGGTGTTGCTTGTCCATACTCAACCTTAGGAGCCTCTTGCTCCTGATCCTCTACCCCTGTTGGCTTGCTCAGCCCTCTCGGCCCTACTCAAACTGGTCATCCCTCTCGACCTTCTCAACCTTTCACAAGCTCTCTTGACCCTCTTGCCAAGCCACAAGAATGAATCACTCATCCTTGTACTTATACTTTTCCAATGGGTGCAATACCATGGGTCATCAAAATACCATGGGTCTACAGGTGCAAAGCCCCATCACTTAGCCCATTTGCACCACAAATGAGAATACTCTCAATGCTACCCAAAACATCAACACCCTTCTTAGCGAGGAATGTATTCTCACAACACCACCTGGAAGTGGCTCTGCCTCCAAACCTGGAACACATTTCCATCCTTGATCCAGGTGGTTCTTCCAGAAGTACCTTCCTCATTAAGAGGGAGCGTTAGAGTTTGTAGCTCAGGCAAATACTTCTGCCATCTTGTACCATGACTTCTTGAACCTGAAGGATGTCTTTCTTTGAGGATTGACTCCCTCCTAAGCCTGCTCACTCCCTTTGAAGCTTGACTCTCTCTGATTCCAAATTGTAGACCTTCTTGGCCCTAAATTTCTGTGCTTGACCTTCACTCCAAGTTTCTCACCTAGATCTCCAATGGCTATCTCATCTCAGCCCTCTAACCATCTCAATCCTTCCTTCTCATCCCTTCTCCTATCACAAGAACACTTTGACCTACCGAGAAGTATTTGCCTAAGCTACAAACTCTAACACTCCCTCTTAGTGAGGAAGGTACTTCTTGAAGAACCACCTAAATCAAGGATGGAAATGTGTTCAAGCTTCGAAAGCAAAGCCACTTCCAGGTGGTCTTGTGAGAATACATCCCTCGCGAAGAGGGAGTGTTGATGTTTTGGGTAGCATTGAGAGTATTCTCATCTGTGGTGCAACTGGGCTAAGTGATGGGGCTTTGAAAACTAACACACCGGTCAGCCTAATCCTAGAGTGCACGGTATATTATGGAAACAACACAAAACCTCAATAGCATAACAATATCAGTCGGCATGTAATGGACACAAATTTTGTAGTATAAAACCCTCCCTTGGGCTATCTTCAAGAGTCAAGAGTTGCAACCCATCGTTTTCATTGTTTCCCACTCCCCTATACTCAGTCCTCATAGCAACGGCCCCCAATCTAAATGTTCTCCTTACAGTTATATCTCATTCAGTATGTATGGCTTCTGCCATTTATGCTTATTCTATCCACATTCGGATCCACCATCTGAATTCCCCATCAAGATCCCTCTAATCAGAATTTACAGAAATGAATGCAATACAAAGGAGATATGTTGATGCAAAGCACGAGCTTGCCTGATCGCAGAAACAACACAACCTAATAGCATAACAATATCAGTTTGCATGTACTGAACACAAATTTTATAGTATAAAACCCTCCTTGGGCTATCTTCAAGAATTAAGAGTGATGACCCATATTTTTCATTCTTTCTCACTCTTCTATGCTCAGTGCTCAGTAACAATGGTCCCCAGCCATCTACAATGTTCTCCTCACAGTCATATCTTATTCACTATGTATGGCTTCTGCCATTTACACATATTTTGTCTACATTCGGATCTACCAAATGAATTCCTCATCAGAATCTATAGAAATGGATGCAATACAAAGGAGCCATGTTGATGCAGAGCACCAGTTTGCCTAATCTCAGAGTGCACGGAAAATTATGGAAACAACACAAAACCTAATAGCATAACAATATTAGTGCGCATGTAATGTACACAAATTTTATAGTATAAAACTCTCCCTGGGCTCTCTTCAAGGATCAAGAGTTGCAACCCATCTTTTTCATTCTCTCCCAGTTTCCTATGCTCAATTCTCAGTAGCAATGGCCCCCAGCCATCTACAGTGTTCTCCCCACAGTTATATCTTATTCATTATGGATGACTTCTGTCGTTTACACTTATTCTGTTTACATTTGGATCTACCATCTGAATTCCTCATCACTTGCTGGCATGCAGGCAACCTCTTCTGATTTCAGATCTCTCTTTACGATCCCCTCAGGATTACCTTCCCTCCTCCTTTTAAGTTTGACAGTGATACTAAATTGCTGATAAATTGATAGACACAATATTCGTCTTTTTTTCTTCTTTCTATTCTACTTCAAGTTCAAACTCTGAACAGGGTCCTTTCCCAGTGAGCTTCTCATCGTTGCAACAGTCTCTGGATTGGAGTGCTTCATTGCCATGTTCCACTACACAAATTTACAACATCGTCCATCCTCACCTTCTTCACTGCACTCTGCTCACCATTCCTTCTTGTATATAACTGTTCACCTTACAATCAGAGAGACTTTGGCCTTTGTCTTCCATTCCAGGAGCCTCTTGATTGCTGCAACCTCATCACTTTCATAGACATGTTCAGCTCCTTCTTGGGCACTATTCTTGTAGCCTTTCATAGCCATGTTGATATTGTTTATACTTTCTTCTACTTCTGTACCTGCAAAAAAAATCAAACAACAATCATTATGAGAGAATCAAGACTTCCTTCAAACACCTCCTCTTCTATTCTTCTTGGCTTCCCACTGTAACATTCTCCTCTGGTTCCACTGATGAGCACTCAATCATGTGCCCTTCCTCCATGCAATCAACCATAACTTCTTCCTACTCATGCTTAACTTCCTCCACATCAATCTGGAGGCCTTATTTCGTTGGTTTACTTCCAGCCCGCTAACTCTCATCATCTTTGTCTTTCACGTAGCTGCTCTTCACCTTTAGTTCCTCTCTCGTTCACATTATGTTGTCTAAGGTCTTCTCAGCGACATCATTTCCACCTTCATGGATAAACAAAGATGATGGAATGCATCTCATGAAATGCATCTTCATCAGCAATGCTAACTTCTTTTCAAATGGGCAGAACAAGGCCCTTCCTAAATCTAACAACTTTTTTCATTCTCCTTTACCAAAATAACTAGAATGGCTACTCTATAAAATTCAGCAGTATACTCTTCTACGGATTTATTCTTTAGTTTTAATCTCTCCAGCCTTCCATGCACATTTAAAAATTAAAAGATAATTTGAAGTCATAGACATGCCTCCCTATTCAACGACCATCTTGTCCCACTTATTTGACTGTGTCCTTCCCTCTTTTTGCCTGTTGCAGTACAGATCTTCCCACCCTCTTGATGCATGTCCTCTTAATTTTGTGCATGCAAACTTCACATGCTTGGAGTTCTCAACCTGATTGTGGTCAAAGCACTGATGCATATCACCAATCCAGTCCATCAATTTATTTGAATTCAAACTCCCAAAATATGTAAGTATTCAACGACCGCCTTTATGCCAAGCTAATCATAGTTTTGACATCCTCCCCTCTTCTAGCTCTTTGTCAAGGACGTCATTCACATTATGTTGTCTTCTCAGCGACATCATTTCCACCTTCATGGATAAACAAATATGATGGAATGCATCTCCATCATCCTAAACGTCTTTTCAAATAGGCAGAACAAGGCCCTTCCTAAATCTAGCAACCTTGTTTTCATTCTTCTTTACCAAAATAACTAGAATGGCTACTCTATAAAATTCAGCAGTATACTCTTCTACAGATTTATTCTTTAGTTTTAGTCTCTTCAGCCTTCCATGCACAATTAAAAATTAAAGGGTAATTTGAAGTCATAGACATGCCTCCCTATTTCACAACCATCTTGTCCCACTTATTTGACTGTGTCCTTCCCTTTTTATGCCTGTTGCAGTACAGGTCTTCCCACCCTCTTGATGCATGTCCTCTTAATTTTGTGCCTGAAAACTTCACATGCTTGGAATTCTCAACCTGATTGTTGTCAAAGCACTGACGCATATCACCAATCCAGTCCATCAATTTAATTGAATTCAAACTTCCAAAATACCTAGGTATCCAACGACCGCCTTTCTGCCAAGCTAATCATAGTTTTGACATCCTCCCCTCTTCTAGCTCTTCTTCAAGGACGTCATACTCCGACTCATCTTCACTCTTAGCATTCATATGTCTAGTCATTTACTGCATCAACAGCTTTCACTACATCATTCTCATCATCTTGATCTCTTCCGGTACCTCTTCTAACTCGTAAGTTTCCTTTCTGTGCTATATTCTTCTCACTTTCCTGCAACCTCCTTTACAGATCCAAACATCCATCCAATCACTGTGCTGGAGAACTCTCTTCCTCCAACAATTCTACCCAACACTTTCCTTGTTGGAGCTATCCTCACGACAAGTTCAACCCTCTCTGATATCACTTGACACAGAGCACCACCCTACCTAATCTCAAGAATCAAAATGCACAGCATAATGTAAACAACACAAAACCTAATAGCATAACAATGTTATGCAGCATTCGCATAACACCATTTACATAATGAACATAATTTTGAGTGAAAATGCCTCCTGGGGCATAAAAACTACTTCACAATCAATTTTTTTTATGCAGCATTCGCATAACACCATTTACATAATGAACATAATTTTTAGTGAAAATGCCTCCTGGGGCATAAAAACTACTTCACAATCTTTTTTTTTTTTAATCTTCAAGAATCAAGAGTACATTTATGGACACTCGCAACGAGCTCACAACCTTTCCTCTTCATTCATTCTCACTCTCCTATACTCTCAGTCCTCGTAGTCATTAACAATGGTGCATAACCATCTACAAAATTGTCCCCCCGTGGTCATCTCATTCACTATCCATGGGACTTACTCTCTCTGCACTCATATATACTCTCTGTACTCGTTGGTAATGCAGACACAACCTCTTCTGGTTTCATTTCTCTCTCTACAATCCGCTCAAAATCACCTCCCCTCCCGTTTAAGCTCCACTGCCCTTCCATATCCTCAGGCAACAATCCCGAACACCTATTTTTTCTAGCGATCATAGTTGACCATCTCAACTTCTTTCCGTGTTCACTTTGCTATATAGCTCCTCAAGATTGGATATCATTCAACTTGATGGTGATGCTCAGCTCCCCTTGGCTCATCTACAATAGGCGGTGTTATCTTCAAACAGGAAGTTCCAAAGTTTGGGGAATTTGCCTGGAGTCTTGGCACTACTACTGAAAAACAAGCGGGGGCATTTGCCAAGAGTGTACACATCAAAATCCCAAGATCAACTAGGCCATTGAAATATGTCGTCACTCCTTGACAGGAGAACCTTATCATGAGAAGAAATTTGAATCCATTGGCAGATACTAGGGAATATGCCAATGTATTGAACTCTTTCGAAAGGAATCTTGCATGGAAGCTAATAGGATCTCTCCCATTAGAGAGAGCACTCCCACTTCTGAACCTATGGAAAGAACCCCATCCTAGAATCAAGAACAGTAAGAGTCAATCATTGACACTGCTGTACCAGAAGACCCCTGAGGTCTCAGCAATGGGAACGAGGATTCAGGGAATGTACGCATCACGAATCCAAGAGATGTTGGACCTATTAAAGTGGACATTCAAGGTAGCGGGAGACTCAAATCCATAAATCATGTTTGTGTCAGCATCTTTAGATAATGCTTAGAATATGCTTTTACAGAAATTTTGTATTAGTGTCGAGTTAAAATGCTACTTCTCAATGACTTTGACTCCTAAAGAAATTCAGAATGTCTAGCATTACATGGTTATAAATATCATGTACTGCAGACAACGGGAATCGCGAGCCTGCCCC
The DNA here is from genome assembly GCA_000404065.3 of Pinus taeda. Lineage (NCBI taxonomy): Eukaryota > Viridiplantae > Streptophyta > Pinopsida > Pinales > Pinaceae > Pinus > Pinus taeda. Next base: position 37,175 of record APFE030606282.1, read on the forward strand.
CCCGTTTCCAAGTACGGTAAATCCTTGTTTCTGTAAATAATAGCAGAGATCATGAAATACGGAGCTGAAACAGAGATCATGAAATGCAGAGCTGGAATAGAGATAATTCTTACCAAGTAACCATATGTCATGGCAGTCTCTGACACTAACGCAACTTATTTGGCCAAAACCAGTCAAATACCAATAATCAAATGCAGCGTTCTTCTAGAAAGGCTTGCAAAATTTTACTTACAGCATTTGGCATTAGCAGGCGCCCCTGTATCTGCCAAACAGAATAGAATGTTCAGGTGGCTGTCGGAAAATCACACGGGTGAGTGAGACTGACAGAATCTCACTTATGGGGACTTATCGACCTACATGCAGCCGAGAAGAAGAGCAAATTTGAGTGCACATCCAAAGTGCACAGAGTCCCAAGAACTGTCCAACAGATCATTTGCAACCAACTATGTTATCAGTAATTGGAACTGGAAAGGGAAATGAGAATGAAACAAGAAATAGGACAGAAACTTTTGGGGATAATAACTGTTAGCCCGCTCCACTTGATTATTCATGTACAGCTGTAGTGTCAAGATGGAAATGGGGATGAGAACAGAGATGGGACAAGAAATGGGTATTCTGGTAGTCAGTGCAATGTTAGTGAATTCAATTGTATGCAAAAAGAATGTGATGATTTCAAATTCGTCAGGACCTCCTCAGGGAAGGTGATAATGTGAGTGTCTATTGGTCATGGAGATATTTGAACAAAGTCAAAAAAAGTATTTCTCGCAAAACTTGGACGCGTTACAGATTTGATAAATGAGTCTTCCCAAAAGTGGAGAGGGAAAATCTACCCAAGATAAAACACCTGAAAAGCATAAAATCCCAAAACACACACAGATACCAACAACAAAACAGGCTGGCCTTAAAAAATCCACATACCTCCTTCTGCAATTCTTTGCTTCAACGCCTCCATGTATTTACCGCTAAATTGAACCCTCTCGATTCCCTCACCAGCCCACGCATAGGCCTTCTGCTTTTACTCCTCCGTAAGTTCATTTCTCGGATTAGGACCCATTTTCATAATCTTGCCCTGACCCTTCCTCTGTTTAGCTGCAATTTCCGGAGCCTTAAACGATTCCACCCCATTCGTAATATCACCCAGAGCAGTTCGAGCTACAATCCCCAATTCGCCCATTCTTAGCACAAGAAAATGATCCAGAGACTGCCCCCCTGGTATTATTCTCCACCTTGTGAGGGCAGATGGAGGTCGCCAGTCCAGAATTTGGAGGCTTCAGCTTGTTTGTGATGGTGGCCAGAGCTTTCCGATCGGATAAATCAGGCTGCTGCGCCTTGAGGCCGCCAGATTTAGGGACAAATAATTTATTTACATTCTCATTGAAGGCAGTGCAGACAAAACCACTGTCCCTAAATCTGGCGGCCTCAAGGCGCAGCACCCTGATTTATCCGATCGGAAAGCTCTGCAATAACCATCAAATAATTTATTTACATTCTCATTGAAGGCAGTGGAGTGGAAAAAGAGACACCCATTGCAGTTATGTTTTGTAATTTCCTTACCTCTTTTTATCTCGGCGTTTTCCTTCTGGAGGGCAGCAAGAGGCTGCGTTCTGACCGCCATTTCTGGTGGAAGGCTCCAATATGGCGATTAATGATTAGTATTTGTGAGTGCTGAGGACTGCTGCGAAAGGAGTTGGAAGGTTTTGCTTATGGCTATCAATGGCCGAGCGATGTTTCAGAGTAGATTTTTCGGCGGCGATATCGTGTGAGAGTGAGAAAGGAAAGCAAGAGGGTTTGGGGTTTTTGAGGAAATATGACCGTTAGAAAGATAAATATTCGAACCGAAAGCCGAAGTGAGATGGGATGATTTTTAAATTTAAAAATAAATGCTAAAACTACAAAATCAACGGCTATGAATTGGAAAAGTAATTCGTCAATTAGCGCCTTAATCACTGGTGGCCCCACAGTCCATTCGACTCTGATTCGGCGTTAGATTCAAGGGAGTTCTGCAAAATCAAATAATTTTAAAGTTTATATTAAAATTATATAATATAATGGACTCGTGGCCCCACAGTCCATTCGACTCTGGTGGCGTGTTCTAGATTTCATTGTATCTTTGTTTTTTCCTTCTGCAGAAATAAACGCATGTATTTTTTGGCAACCAATATTTATATGGCAACAAATATTTATAAGTTTATTGAGCCATAAATAAGCGGTTTAATATATGCTCCCCATTGAATTGACACAGGTACATTATTCACGGTTGGCATATACTACCTTAGCTTATTAATGGCTTGATAGGCTCTCACTATTGAATTGAAACATGTACATTATTTAGCCATTGGCATATACGACTAATGTTTATTAATGGCTCGATAGGTTCGTAAATATGCTTGGCCGCATTTTTTTGAAAGAGAAAGATGCAACAATATGGATTTTTCCATGTATAATCTATATTATTTTTGGAAAACTAAAATGTGATACAAAATATTTATATAATTATTTTTTAAGATGGTCTATATTGAAATTGGGTTTAAAATAAATGTATAGATAAAATTTGATTTCAAAAGAATATTCTTTATTTAATACATCATCTACTAATAATATGAAAAGTAATTGAACAGTTTTCAATTACAAATTAAAAAATAATAAATTTAATTTACAAATCATTTGTTTCCACCTGTTAAACACATTGGATTTGTTTGCAATCTATACAGTCGGGCAATTTGAGCACACAACCCTCACATTGGATTTGTTTGGAATCTATACAGTCGGGCAATTTGAGCGCACAATCCTCTGTTCAAGGGTTAAATTTGAGGCTGGTATATACGTATTTAGCTTTTCTACGCGTTAAATACTATCTATTTCAAAATCTACATGTCATTTGTAATTTGCCAATAATTTTTAAAAATGTCAATATGACGGGCATATTAAAAAATGACAAGTTTTAATATTTGTAAGAAGAGCTTCGGCGTAAATCACATGAAAAAGACCTTTGTCGACGGGTTTCGAACCAACTAGTGTGGTTCATCATCAGGGACAAGTTGAAGAAACAGATCTGGCCTAGCAAGTTAAATAGACTGAGCAGAGACTCCAACGGCTACATAACAGCTATATTTGACTCTAGGACCTAGGCCATAATTATATTAATAAATTTAATCTTATTATTGTATTTTTATAATATTAAGATAATAATATAATCTTTTATTTCTAGAGATAAGAGAAATTAGGTATGATTAATAAATGAGCGAATATTATCAAAAGAAATTTACTTGTTTAAATAACATAATATTAATGGTTATTTCAAAAATTACTATTAAATTATTATTGTTTGAATGACTTCTTTTGAATGAATAATTTAAGTTATATAAATTAATAAATTTAATCTTACTATTAAATTATTATTGTTTGAATGACTTCTTTTTGAATGAATAATTTAAGTTATATATATTAATAAATCTAATCTTATTATTATTTTTATAATATTAAGATAATAATATAATATTATATTTCTAGAGATAAGAGAAATTAGGTATGATTAATAAATGAGCGAATATTATCAAAAGAAATTTACTTGTTTAAATAACATAATATTAATGGTTATTTCAAAAATTACTATTAAATTATTATTGTTTGAATGACTTCTTTTGAATGAATCATTTAAGTTATCATAAATAATTATATATTCTTATTAAAATTATAAACTAAATTATATATATGTTTTATTTATTGATGGTATGTTAATTTGTTTATAAAATTATTAAAACCGATCTTAAGGGGTAGTTTGACTAGTAAAAGAGGAAATAATTTAATTTATTTCTAGAGATAATATATATGTATATATTTATATAAGCTATCATTATGTCCATTGGTTTACATAGCTGAAAATAAGTGACTAAATGGTAGCAATCACAAATAAAATATAAATAAGACTAGACCCAAGAATACATCATAATTTA